>NLAU01000886.1:2155-20080 GCA_002370875.1 Metschnikowia arizonensis
CAGTCATAGTCAGTCATAGTCAGTCATAGTCAGTCATAGTCAGTCAGAGTCAGTCAGAGTCAGTCAGAGTCATAGCCAGTCATAGAATTCCACGTCTGATCACACATCACATGTGATTTTTACTCCCATGGGTAATGCGATACCAATGGGGGATTTGACATCCCCCCAGCTGCGACTGTCATCTGTTAGTGTGCTATGGGGAGTCCATGTTTGCGAGTGTATGCCTTGTATAGTTGGGTGTATAATTGGGTGTCGTATAGTTGTCCTGCTTGTACTGCGATAATTTCTCCTTCTGGGAATTCAGCAGAGTGGCGCCAGAGAGCTGATAAACTCCTAACTTGTTATGGCTCACGATTTCGCTGATCTCCACTAGTTAAGATTCGTCAGGGTATTCGTTGAGGCTGATGTCAGCTGGAAGTGGAGTGAAGTATTCGTCCGGAACTGATTTCAGTAGGCGTTGACAGTAGCCGTTGACAGTAGTCATGATTCAATAGTCATGACTGATGGGAAAGTGTTGCCTTTGAATTGAGAGGACCACTAGTTCGTAACTGACCCGCGAGTCAACTTTGCCAATCTCAAATGGTCCCTTGAACTTCAAGCGAAGCTTCGGAAAAGTTTTGAACTTTGTGCATCTGGGAGACCTGTTGACCCGCTTCGAAACGGAGGTCCTTGTATTTCCGGTGGTAGTTAGTTTTTGCTTTCTCGAAGGCAGCTTGGTGGGCAGCTAAAGCGGCTTGGAAAATTCGAACCAAACGTTCTGTGAGGTCGGTAGCACCGCGGTGTAGTGAGCTATCTGGGACAGGAAAATCCCAATTTGCTGGGGCTGTAGGAATGTATCGGATGTCCACTTCAAACGGCGTTTTCCCTTGGAGCGAGGTAGATGGTTGTGGGTTTAGCTATTCTCCCTCAAACTTTTGGTGATGCATGATTGACCCATGTATCGAAAAAGGTGCAAACAAAAACGAATTGGAAGGTAAGGCTTTGAATAATGAATTTGGAGTGTCAAAATATCTCAAAAAGGTTGGAGATTATTTCTGTAGCGGACCAGACATAGTAGTGATAGTCATAGTAGTCATAGCCGTAGTCCTAGACATAGTAGTCATAGCCGTAGTCCTAGACATAGTAGTCATAGCCATAGTAGTCCTAGACATAGTAGTACTAGACATAGTAGTCATAGTCATAGTAGTCATAGTCATAGTAGTCAGCCATAGTAGTCATAGTAGTCAGCCATAGTAGTCATAGTAGTCAGCCATAGTAGTCATAGTAGTCAGCCATAGAATACTATAGTATACATAGTAGATTCTTGTTGTGGGGCCTGACCTAGTTATCGTTCATGAATCATAAGTGGAAATCTGGTTTATATAGACTTTCGCGTGAGGGTGCATACGCTTGTACAGGGTCAATACAGAATTGCAGCCTAAGCTGAAACATGGTGTAGTGAGGTTTCATGATATAAAATTAGTAGCTTCGCTAATAAAAAAGGCAACGGAAAATAGGCCTGGTACTAAGATCTAATACTGTAAACTATAGTAATACACTAAAAGTCAGTGGCGAGAAAATAGTGAGATGCTCGTCTATGTTGATACAGTGTTTTCCAAAACTATTCAAGCCAGTGCAATGTTTCAAACCAAATCCTCCAGATTGATTTCAGAATATTGAATTCTAATGCAAGTTGGTGTGAAACATTATACTGGTTTGAATCTTTTGAAAAACACTGTATAGACTTTTGCATCTGTGGAAACATTTGGTCCGTACTCTGACACTTACTGAACATGACTCAGTGTAGGCTCTTAATAACCGGAGGCCAGTATGCCAACCATCTAGGATACCTCATCATACCATACCATAAATAGAAGTGTTAGATTAGTTAGTTCATTGTTGATAGGTTCGCGGTAGTGTGTAGTTGCGGGCGGGATCCGGGGTTTTATATAGACTTTGGGGGTGAGTGTGCATACGCGTTTGTCGAAATTGCAGCCTATTCTGAAACATCTAGTCTCCTTTACACATCTGCCACTATAGACTAAATAGGAAGGTAGTGGTAGTATTTTAAGTAGTGTCTAGTCATAGTCTCAGTCTATTATTATTATTTGGCTGGCGAGAGAACGTGTATAACCCAAACCTGAAATGTATAGGATGTACGGGTGTGGTAGTTTCCGAACCAATTACTTCCAACACAACACACTCATTAATTCTAATCAAATCCATCAAAAAATACTTTAAACATTTCTAATATTGAATTTTGTGCAATATTGCAGGGTTGTATAAATAATCATTAATTTTGGTGATCCTACTTGTAAGCTTATTCATCATCAAAAGATTTTTTGGTAACCTCATTTTCAAATCTGCCAAATAACCGTTCCTGCAATCAAAACAGAGGTTTCGATAAGGCTCATCATGTCCACTATTACCAGAATTATGACCTGCGTATAATCCACCAGAAAATAAAGGATGAAACAACTTCCTATAATAATCCATCATCCCGCCATCAGTTCATTGGACGCCAAACTTACTAGCTGACGACCAAACAAGAATTAGAATTGGATCCATTGCTCCTGAATGGACCACCAACACAACTCAGCTAAAAATCAGCTTCGAGTACATCGACTCCATAGAATTAGGTCGTGCTTACTTCCCTCCTGCAGACTTCCCTCCTGTGGTACACTGAGCTTGGTGCATCTCTAAGTTGCACTAGAGAGAAATGTCACTCTTGGGGTTGTCAACTGAAGGTTTCCATAACCACAATGCCTGGATTAAGGTTCAATGGTGGCTGTCCATCTTCTTAAATAAAAGCTTCATCGGTTTAGAAGCATGCCATATAATGCCTTGCGCACGTGACCCTCGTTATATCTGTCCCAGGAAATATACAAGGCTATCATGTCCTGCATGGCCTCTGCCACTTCGTCCAAGTTCACGTGGGAGTAGTTGAAGAAGTGCATAAAGCGGTCGATCTTGGTGGCCAGGTCCACGTGACCTAGCAGAGTGGAGCTGGTGCCATCCAAAGCCATAAGGTCCTCTATGTGCAAGTCTGGCAGCGCTGCGGGTCCCCGGAGCGCTCCCAAGTGCTTCTGGAGCACAAGTGTAAGATACACGGCACTGAATGCGATCACATGAGGAGGGAACACCAAGTGGAGATCGGTAATGTACAGGTCGTTGATCAACAGCCACAGGTGTTGCAATTCCTCCTGGGAAAGCACAATACCAAACGAATGCTGTGACCCCAAGAACTCTTTCACTTGGAACAATGCCCTGTACGGGTGGTGCACCACCAAGCACATATCCAACTCTTCGATAAGGTAGAATTCAAACTCCGCCAACTTGCTGCCATCATGAGGAATGTACTCCGGCCAGAGCCCCCGTGCCTCAGTAACAACCTGCCGTATATGTTGCGGACACTCCTCAATCTTACACGCCACATAAAGACACGTGGCCACAAGAAGGTACACGTTAATTTCCTTAAGCGACACGCGAGTGAGGAACCGTGTCATGTAGAGCTCTGCGGTCAGAAGGGCAATCTGCCGAACATTAAGCCGCCGCCCCAACTTGACCACCATAGTATGGAGGTAGATCCTCATATTAATATCATAGGATATGCCTGCATAGTCCTTGATGAGGCCATTTTGCATCATTTTTTTTTCCAAAACAACGAGTCGCCGCCTCAGTTCCGAGAGGTCTTCTTTTTTCATTTGCCATTGTGTGCGATGAGTCAGTGCCCAGTAATCTGCGGACATATGAGATGACGGATTTAACGGGGGTAGTCTGCTGTAGCCAAAACACTATGTGTTCTGCGAATAACCAGTTCAGATATTCCTGTAATAGCCAGCAATCTGTTCTCTGTAATCACCAGTAGTTCAGATATTCCAGTAAATAACCAGTTCAGTTATCTCCATAAATCACCAGTAGTTCAGTTATTCCAGTAAATAACCAGTTCAGTTATCTCCGTAAATCACCAGTAGTTTAGATATTCCAGTAAATCACCAGTTCAGTTATTCCAGTAATTCACCAGTAATACTGTATGTTCAGTAAAAAAACAGTAATGCAAATCAGTAATCCTGATATCCCCTATTATTTGTAGTTGCGTAGATGGCTTGTTGCGTAGACGCTTAGTTGAGAGTGAGATTTATGGAACACACCCGTACACCAAGAATATATCGGAAAGACCGGGAAAACACTCTATTGCCAGTATTGCGCTAGATTTTAGCAGACGACTAAATCACAATAATAAATAGACATATTTTCTGTCCTTTAGAGACTATTGAGAGAAGATGTAGTTTCCGTTGTCAATAGGTGGATGAAAGTGTAGAGAACAGCCAAGGATATTGATGCCACGACCTCAGTTTATTAATCCTAGATCCAGATCAATGTCTTTAAGACTGAGCAAGGTATAGTCACTGGTCCAGATCAATAGTCTCTTCACTGAAGTCATCAGCTTCGTTGTTGTTCTAAGATGGAATCAATATTATTAGAAGACTGAGTATCAGTGTCTTTCCGTCGTTATAGTAGGGGGTTTCCGTACCTGCTATATTTTCACTGCATGGACCGATGGGAGAAGCAAGTATCGGTATCATTTATAGGCATAGAGGCGATAGAGAGTATCCTCCAACCTTCATATTTGGAAAGTTGTCACAAACGTGCATTCAAGAGCATCAGCGTCAGGTCCATAGAGGTCTGAGGGTCTAACATATCATGAAATACATGTACAGCACAGCCGATTCCACACAAGGCGATGCCTTACACACAGTAAAGTTATTCCATCCAAGTTATATGTCACCTCAAAGAAGCCATGGAGCCAGCGATAGTGACCATGGAGTAGTGATCTTCTTGGAGAATTCTGTGTTGATAAAAACTCTGATTACCGAACCAGAAATGCAAAGTAGAAACCCGCTTCTTAGACTTGCAGGCTCTTCATAATTATTCATGGTCAGAACATTCAAGCATGATTTAGTCATGCTCAGGAGTAGATAACTCGAAGGTACTGCTTCCATACGTCAGATTAGTTTCCATTAAACCAGACTAATCATATCGACAAGTTTCAGAAACCACGGAAGAGAAACTTCGCCAACTGTATAGGTCGCCAAATTCCTTGTCAATAGTCACTAGGAGTATGAGCTAGAATGTGAAGTCTTTTTTTTTTTTAAGGTGTATCTTAGAGACTTAGATGGATGGACTTTGTCGTGGAACCCTGTATGAAGTAGTACTTATATGGTCAGTGTTTATCACTGACACTTGAAAAGCATCCTGATAAACACTGACCATATCCTTTGCTCCTTCAACTAATGAACTCCTGCTCTCAAAGTAACCTAGCCAAACTCATAACCTGTAAAGAGTTGTAAACCCGCTCCACTTGGTGCATGGGTGCATCGGGAGGACCAAGTAAACAAGGGAATTATCAATATTCCAGTTAGGAACAACAGTAACAATATCTCTTAAGTAAGTCACTTACTAGTAGAGAAGTTATTGTAGTTACACGACAATTTTTTCTGGTGGGTCTGGAAGTGGACGACATCTTGGTATGTCCTTCTCCAGTTAATAATTTGATTGTCGCACAATAGTTGAATCTTGCAATTTGAATTAATCTCCTGTATAAGGTTCTTGATCAATATTGATTCAACAGTGGTAGTGCAAAGGGAAACTAACTTAGAGTTGAGTGAACCATCTCAGAATTGAGTGAAGTGCAACCATTGTTTGCAACTTGGATTTCCACAGGATTGGTGAATCTCCATACATTATCATGTAACCTGTAACTGAGCGACTTTTATCAATTTCTTCGGAAGCAAAGCTAGCATCAATAAGCTTTTATGTGGTGATCTGTAGATTAGCCCAAAGGTAACGTAGTACCTTCTTGATGTTTATCTCTGGGGTCCGAAAGGTGTCTTGAGTTTTAGAACAATGTAGTTAATGTCAAACCGGACAATATTAGCAGTGTATAGTAGCTTACCAACAATTGATGTGAAGTTCGTCAAGTCACAAGGAGTCTCGTCATCTGCTATAGGTTATCGAATCCCTTTGGGTCTGCAGGTATGATATTGCTCAAATTTTTGGACATCCCATAGTCTGACAATTTGTCAATATAATCTTGTAAAAGTTAGGACATAGGCAAAGGCATAGTCTAGTCATATCCGACTGATGTCCTATAGCAGTCCTATAGTAGTAGTAGCCAGAATGGGGTCAATGAATGATATTCGTTTCGGTGGATGGTGTATAACCAAAAAAGAGGAATATTTCACTTGTGAAACACAGACTGGATATCCCGAAAGTAAGGATATCCCAAAAGTATAGATATCCTGCTGGTCATCCTTCACTTTCTGGTTCTAATTATACCAAATTATCATTCCATCAAAAGCATTCACAAGATTGAAGCAACACTAATTCTTTTCAAAGATTTATTAAGATTTTTTAAAACAGATTTTGAATGATTTATTGAATGACTCGACTACTATATGAAAATATTCTTTGAAATATTGAATATGGGTTGAGGCAGCAGGCCCCATTTATATATTCAAAAGTGCGGCATTTCTTGAAACTCTGCACAAGAAACTTACAGCTGGATCCATGCGGGGGTAGCCTGAAACATGCACAGTGTGCCGGGTTGCATGGCGCCTCCTGTAAGCGTTCCTCATAGGGAAAAGGAAGTATTAAAAAAATGCGTTTTTGATCAAGGGGTATGCAATAGGTGTAAAATGGTGTATATATTGGCGGTGAATTTTTGGTGGTGATTTTGCACAACTGCGAGTGGAAATCAGTACCTCCTGTATTTGCAGCCAGGTAATTTCGCAAGCTGCAATGCACAAGGTGCATTGTTTCATAATATTTACCATATGCAAATAGGCATATGTGGCTGCAGGTTCAAACAAGAAAATATATAAAGGGCCAAATCCCAGTATTTCCACTTCAATTAACTTCAATTCCCCCAAAAGCCCTAATGTATTTTGATTGCTAGATTTGGTTAATTAAGCCATAGATCTGGCTTCCGTGGCCAGTACAAAAGTTAAGTTGGTTCATGACACCATACTACCATACTAGACCAACTACGAGACTTTACAAATTTAGCGAAAGGGGTGCGCTTGTCTTTACCTAGGTAAATGTGTGCAGAGACATGCAAGTTATATTCTCCAGTTTCAAAAAGGGTATTTTTTTGTCCATTCGATGTATGATCCACTGATGTGTGGTGGGGGGATTCACTTAAGAGATGACAAGAGAAATGTTCAAATCAATACCTTCGACTTGTCTAACCTATTCGTGCTTGACACCTAGGGCACCAAAGGTTGATTTTCCTCATGACGCTTCTCTTCTCCATCAGGCCTCTTTCCATAAATGCCAGTCATCTGATCTTTGTGACTTAGCGAATGAATATCATTTTCCCTAGATACGTTGTTCAGGGAGTTTCAGGTTCATCTCTTGATTTCTGAATGACTACCTCCAATGGTCCATGGATAAAAAGTTTAGCCAGTCCCAAACTGACCATTTCATTTGGTGACGAGGCATCAGGATACTCAGTCATTCTTCCTGAAGAGTGACGATAGCAGAAGACGACTCAATGACTGCATATGGCATACTCGGTCGATTTCGAAAAGGTGGATTCTTCTGGCCGGACGAGCCCTGGGACGCCCACTGTGCAATCAGCATCTGAGACAGGATTGGTGTGTGGAGTCAGAAGCAGCAGGAGACGCTTCCAATTGGTCATAGAACTATCCAGGGAACCTGCATTCCCCAAGGCTTCCAACACAGCGGACTTGTTGCCTGTGGATGCAGCAGAACCCTAGTCGAATCAATGCCTGTGACTGCCCTTTAGTGACTTTAGGGATGTACGGGTTTGTCTTAGGGATCAACAGTGCTTCTTAGGAAACTTCTTTATATGCTCCCTGCAGGTCATTGTCTCTGCTGGATACAGTATATGCGGATTTCCGGGGTACCCTTGCGGAACCAGAAAGTTCCCTCGGAATCGTGCGGGTCACCAAGACTTGATGCAATTGTCCAGTGGAATCGATCAAGCTCCTTCTCCCATATTGCCACGGTGTACGGGTTTCGGACCGTTGCTGCCACAAGGCATTGTTTTGTACCACGCCGTAAAAGGCTGTCAAGAGTGACACAGAGCTGAGCGACAATGTCTGCATCGTAAGTAACATCTGCGGCAACTACAATGTCGGCAATGTCAATGTCGTCAATGTCGCACTCTCCCCATACCATCTGCTTCACTTTCACCCCCCACACACCCATCTTTTCTATTCCATTATCCCCAAATGTCGCCGGAATCCGACTCAAGACTTCACTATCACCATCAGTAAGTGTGACCTGCAGATAGCACACGGCTTCCCTTCGTTTTGCTAGTGCCAATGAAACAAGCCCCGTACCGGCGCCAAGCTCTATGATTCTCTTTCCGGAAAGATCTGGCCCCCCTTGGCCATTTAGGAGATATTGCAGAAGAAACACTGCAGCTTCCCATGTACGGAGGCCAGTTGTACCGGCGCCGGAAATGATCTTTGGGTTTTCTCGTATCCGTACGGTATTCCCTAAATTATCTATGGGATATTCGAGGGTGTCAGGGTGTGTAGGAGGCAATTCTCGGGCACTAAGGACCTGCAGGCAGCAGAAGATGTCATAAATGTCGTCTATGGCCGTCGATTTGTCAAGCACCTTGAGGTAATGTCGGAGAAAAGTCTGCACATAGTAAGCGTTGGAGTTTATGATTGGCCGAATGTGTTTGCAAATCTGCGCCTGCACGTGATCTGGGAGGAGCTGTGTGCAGTCATGGGAGAAGAAATCTGATGGAGGGATGCGCATACCAATACAAACCTTGAGGCGTTTGTAGTCTATCAATTGCATCGTTGTACTAGTTAGTGATTACTGCAAGCAAAGCGCATGAAACTACGATACACCCGTACACCTGCGCTTTCTACCGGACTGCAGATAAATTTATCAGTCTGTATACAGTGCGTTTGTGTTATATGCAGGGTTTTTTTATTTTTCGTACTTTGGTCTTGTTTGTAAGTTAATTTTACATCCCTGTATAAAGATAGAAATTAAAACTATTTCAGTGCTGTTTCATACTACTGTGTGTTTCTGTAGATTCATGTTGTGTGTCCTGCACATAACTGGACATTCGTTATGAATTTCAGTACTAGTTTGCAGCCTATGCTGATCATGTGATGCGCGGTGAAGAGTTCCTGCAGACGTGACCTTAAATCTCAGTATAAATATGGTAATCCACAAAGTCAACAGTAATGATCACGAGACTTTCCTCATTAGGAGAGCTCTATGGTACGGACTTGTGCCATCCCTCTTAATCTTTTAATTTAATATGTGGTGCAATGTCCCATTCACTCTCACTCTCTTCACTCCTCCGTCAGGAATTATAGTCAAAAGAACATGCAGGAACGGAGGCTGGTCCTTAGTCTCAAACACATGCTCCTGGTCAGGCCCCGTCTTGGAATCTCCAACCAACTCGACCCAATCTGATGAGTTGAATTCTGGAGCTTCCTTCCCATAGAATCCCTTGACATTGATTTTCTGTGGAAAGTTGCCGCGGAAGTGCGCAGTATCGATCACCACGTTTTGGATCTGGGTTACTCCTCCCAACCGGATCACCACCCAGTCCACGTGACCAGCCGTTCTGGACCGCTTGGTTTCCCATCCATCCGACATGTCATGGCCCCGCCCGGGCAAAAGAAGGTTATCTGCACTCCCAAAGTGCTGGTCGCTGACTTTGATGGCCACTCCGCCGTTTTTCACCGACGCTGTGTCCAAAACCGTACTTTTATCCTTGGGAATCATTGGCTCTACTGTTCCATAGAGCCTGAACCGCGCTATTCCTCCATCTGGGTACATGCGCAACCGGAAATGGGTGTATGTCTTTTCCGTTACTCCTTCTTCCCTGACAAAAAAGTGTTTTTGTGAAGGTCCACACTTTGATTTGTCAATGATGGTTTCCCACTGCATCTCTTTCCACTGCACGCCATTGTCATCTGTCAAATAAAGCCCCTCTACAGAGATTTCCGGTGCATGGTTTCCATTAAAGAAGGCCGTGTCAATTTCACACCCAATGATCTGGGCTGACGCCACTCCCGCCTTAATCACCACCCAATCGGCCTCCTCCACATTATGTCTTCTTGTTTCCCAACCATCGTACCACGCTCCTGCATGTGTGAATCGGCTAGCATCTCTGATTGGAGCCTTGGGCTTGATCAAGTTTTCGGCGGCAGCAAACCACTCGTCGGAGAAGCTGAGGACAGCTCCACCGACCTTCTCTCCGATAACATCTGTGTAGTTGGAGACGACTTGCGACTTGAAGTCTTCCTCACTGAAGATTTTGACCATGTTGAATTTTCAAGTGCTGGCTTGTGGGGTATGAGGGGGAGGGGGGAATCTTCATATATAAGGTCGGACTTCTCCGATAAAAGAAAACGCCTGCACCTTGCGTGGCGTGTTTGACCTTTTCGCCGACACAATTCGCGCAAGATACCAGATATCACATGACAGACCTATCAATGAGCGAGACGGGTTTTGAGGGCTGCATATATATATACATATATATCGCACCCGCGCATCACATCCGTACCTCCCACCCGTACATCTGGCCTGACGGAACTCGCACGCCGATCCTGCAGAATGTAACCCAATATTCGCACTTGACTGCATACAATCTGCAAGTAAACAATGTACATTCCCTTTTTTGTTCGGAAAATAAACACAATGAAACCACCCTCAGACGTTTACCACCAGCAGCTTTTTCTGTTTTGGTCAACATACATCCCCCCTTCTTTCCCTCCGCCGTTTCCGGACTTCTTTTTTCACTCTATTGTCTTCAATTATACCCGGTTCTCTTGGACCACTTTACTTCCTGGGAACTCTTCATCCCAGCAGTTTTCTCCCAACAATTTTAGCTTCAAATTTTGGCTCCAGCTTTTGACATTCCCCCTTGGGCCGTTTCAAACGTCAATTCAATCCACTCCAATTCTCTCTTGAGTCCTTATTGGTGCCATTACAATTCAAGCAAGTTGAATCCCTTTTTGGCTATATATAAATTAAGTTTCACCTGTCCAAGCTCAAGCACTATTTATTATTGTTGCTTTTTTTTTTCTTAAAACTTAAGCGCCTAGCTCTTCTGAAGTCACCAGATTTTTAAAGCCATTATCCAATTTAGAGGAAAAGATAACTGCGAATCATCAGCTTTTTATATTTCAATCACAAAATGAATACCGGTCCTGCCTGCGCCTCATACATACATTCAACTACTCACGCAGTCTTGCAACAGCAAGCACCGGTTGACGTACCAGGAAAGACCAGAAGTCCTTTGCATCCGTCCAATAAGAACTTTTCTACGCCCACCAAATCCGCGTGTGTCCGAGGTAGTCCACAAAGAATTTCCAAATTTGGAAAGAACGAAACGCCCTCGAAATTTACAGATTCAGAAACTCCCTCTACAGACTCTGAAACTACCCCTACAGACTTTGCAGAATCTAAAACTATCCCTGTTTCAAACTTCATGCACTCGCCTATGCGCTCGCCTATAAAAAGCATGGGTCGCCCCATTTCTAGCGACTCCAAAATTTCCAACCATGCTGCAGATTCATCGTTACAAAAGCAATATGCAGAGGTAGTCTCTAAACTCTCTTCCATAACTTCCGACTACAAATTTCTTGAAGAGGAGCTCGCCAAAAAACTGATTAAAGTCTCTGAGCTCTCACAGAAAATCATGAGCTCGGAAAAGATGCTTCGAAACATGGAGGAAGACCGCCGAAAGGCTCGGCAATTGCAAGACCAAGAAGTGGCATTTTACAAGAATTCTTTAGATGAACTACAGCGCATAAATTTCAAGCTCAGCCTGAAGTTAGAGGCAAGCCAGACCTCTGCAGAGGCCCGTTTCCAGGAGGCCGAGACAAAGTACTTGACTTTACTCCGCAGTTTCAAAGCTCTACAAAGCAACCTAGAGCTTGAGCAGAATCTGAAGGCCTTGCTTATTGACCAGATCGAGTACTTGACCAAGGAGCGGGACTTCCTTTTGCAAAACACAAATTCACATGAGTCCGTGGAGCACGACTCGCTCAACTCTGGTCAAATTGACATTCTCAACAACTCGGACTTTGATGCTAGTGATTTCGAGTCTACGTCCAACTCTGATGGCAGTGTACGTGGAACAGAACTAATGATGAGCTTCCAGGATTTGAAAGCTGAGGATTTCGAGTCTTCCTCTCCAATCAAAGCTCAAACACTCAAGCAGGATGATTTCCAAAAAGATTCTCCTGGAGACATAAATAAAGGACTTTTGAGCCCGAGCAATTCTTTTGAAGTCTCTCGAAACTATCAATTTCCTGCGCCCGCGGCGGCCTTCCCAACCCCTAGCTTTCCTGGTAGGGCGCCGTCTTCTCCTGATCAAAGTGCAAAGGCTAACAAAAGACAATCCTTGCCAGCCAAACTCAAGACAAACGAGAACACCGATTTTGTGCTCTTCCCAATAAAGTTGGCCTCGCAAGCAAATCTCTCATCCTTTGATGAAGGTCCATCCGCCGAAGGCAACACTGCCTCTCATGTGAAAAGACACAGTATATCTACCAGTCGGCGTTTCTCCAAGCCAGGCCACTCTAGATATAACTCCCACGATATTTTTCCCATAAAAGTTGAGTTTGAGTCCGAAAACAATATCGAACTGGCACTCTCGGAATCGGCTACCAAGACCAGTTGGTCGGAATCACGCGAACTCATAAAGGACAGTTGTGATGAGGCGTTCATGAAATTGAATGGCTACAAAGATTCTGCAGCGGGGTGTTCGTCGAAACGGTCCAGTGTAGTTTCTAAACGATCAAGCCTTTGGAGTGATACAAACATTCTGTTTGGCGATGTGACCAAACAGGAGATTACAAAGCTCAAGTTCGAGCTCCAGTCGTTGAAGTTACACAACGAGAAGCTTTTATCATACATTGGATTTGAACTCCAAAAGCAGAAGAAGAATATCAAGAAGCTCTCTAGCAAGCAGAATCTTCGAGGAAAGAGCAGCGCCAAAGGAATGGAATATTCAGATGCAAAGCTTATTGAGAGACTGAGGGATATTCTTATACATAAGAAGCGGGTGCTTCGGTCAGTTTCAATCAATCCTACATTTTCGCGGGCCATTTCGAGCTTGGACTGCGTTGGGCTTGCAACGCCAGCCTTTGCAAATGAAGATGAGGACACATTTGCATTCAAAAGCCATTTCATCAACTCCATTCATAGGCCTAAGGAAACCACCAACCAAACCTACTTCTCTGTGTTAGATAGTCAACAGATGAAAAAGTACAAGCTGCAGACTTTCCAGATGGCCGAAACACACTATTTTTCAAGTGACGATAGCGATGACCTGGCGGTAGAATGCGACGAAGAATTGGACATAGGAATCGATGAGGTTTCCCGCAGAGAAGGCGAATGGGATATTAGCGGCGATTGCAACATGGAACTGGATGTTGAATTGAACAAGCTTAACCGATTCAATCAAATGAGAAATATGATTTTCGGCAAAGAATACATGAAGAAGGAGAAGGAAATCGAGACGATAGCAGATGAGGGGTTGAAGTACAAGTTTCTTACAATTGCGCTTGGGATCATTATTGTTGTGGTTCAAGTAACATCCAGCGCACAGAAGCAAAGCAGCAGCTAGTGAGACTGATTGAAGACTGAAGAATAAACTACGACTATGAGTGACTGACAGTGAATCAGCATTTACCCATGGGAATATACAGGACGAACTGTACATAGCGCGCAACATCAGACCACACAGCGCAGCTCCAGACTCGGACATGTCCCGCCATTTCGCACCCATACAAATACCACCATCCACCCTTTTTTCCCCCCTCCAACGCCCCCCTTATTATGTCTGAATATAAACTTTCCTATGGTTCCACGACTGCAGACAGTGTGCCTAAGTGTTTTGAAAATCTTGAGGACTTTACGCTAAAAGTGCCTAGTGAAAAGGATACCAAGTGTAAGGGGTGTAAGGATTGTCCAAAGGGTAAGGAGGAAAATGGAGAAGCCAAAATGGCAATAGAATATGACATCTGACACATCCCTTGTCCAGTTCATATAAATCCAGATACTTGGCTTGTTCAACCACTCGTTTGGTCTTCAACTGTCAATTCCCTTGTTCATAGAGTTGAGATGAATGGATTATCCATGACACAATGGCCTCACTGCCTAGTCCTTGATGTTATGGACGAATACTGTGAGGATGTTACGACTTGACGACAGTTCCAGTTCCAGTTTATCCTCAGTACAGACTGGTACGTCTGACTCATAGACGTAGACAATTCCGCTAGTTTGATGATGATAAGACTGGTTGTGAGACAGGTGGTTTATGATCATGTTGAACATTTCCAATTGATGACATATTGGATATATTACATCCACTGATGGATGTCAATGGATCAGTGGGTCAATCGATCAATGATGCTTATTCAAACAATCGTTCTTCTCTGCAAAGTTTTCCATAGCACATGCTTCTCGTACTATTCACTTGTTTGAAATAGTTGATTGGGTGTACTCCTCACCTTGTACTATTTCAAGAATTACATTCAGACAATATCCAAGTTGGATATTAGAATGTCCAAAAATATCAAGGGTCGCCTTTCCCTCCCTATAACTTGAGCTGTACACCACGCACTTGCTCAACAGCCTAAAAACAGTTGGATTTAAGGTCCTTCTTTCTCTGGCAACTATATCTTGGTATGTTCGCAATTAGGGCCTAATAAACACATACATGTTAATGTTAAAATCATTCATTAAATTAAATCCTAAAGCTGTCCAACTGATTAACTATATTGCTATGCGATTGGCTGCCTCACCGTTTCAGACCTGCAGCGTCTGGTACTTTAACTCCGCGTTTGTGGACATGCGTGAGAAATCTATATAAGAGCGTCGGTCGCTCCCCTAAGATTATGGCATCTGAACAGGAACTATAACCACGGGACCTTTTAATAGAGCTAGCATATTCATATTTTCATACTCTTCTCTTGTCTCTAATCTCTGATAATCTGTTTTATGATGGTCTAACATACACAAAGTTGCCATTCCAGCCTTGGTTGATTCCAGCCTTGGTTTGTAGGAATCGGTTGACGCTTACAATACAAGGTACGTTCAAAGATCCAAATACATGTAGATATGAATAACGCTTCAAGTGGTGCTTATCAACTTTCTGGGAACCAGGTTTGATTTTGACATTTTTTACCTGAGTAAATATTGCCCAGGAAGTAATGGGGGTGTCAATTTCTATCTTTTGACCTTATTGAGAATTTATTACAGACGAAGAAGCTCCATATTATGAAGCTGGTACTCAACGGCCAACTGAGACTTCTGAAACTGTAACTTTCTGGCCTTGGTCTTGATATGGAAATCACAAATAGACAGGTATCACTGGTCTATAGGATCAGGCTATGTGAGACTATTGGGATCTGACTATGTGAATCGGACTATGTGAATCGGACTATGTGAATCGGACTATGTGAATCGGACTATGTCAGACTCTAGGGAACAGACTATCTGAATCAAACTATCTGAATCAAACCATCTGAATACACTATGTCAGACTCTAGAGATCAGACTATCTGTACTGGTCTATTTATAGACTCTGGAGACTATTGGTAACATACAAGTTGGCCCAAGAAACAGCATGAAACTACGGGAGAGTGGACAGATGATGCTATCCCTGTGACAAACACATTCAGGCGGATCCATGGGTTCAATCTACAAGGTCCTTCTCGAGAAGCCACGGTGAATGGCAAGGGAAACAACACCCAGTTCAACACCTTTGCAAGAAAAAATTTCAACACCACCATTTTTAACTTCAAGATCAGCAATGGATCATTATTACCAGACTTAGGAAATGACCACTGGTCTATGTGCATACTATGGAGACTATGTGGAGTCGTTCAGGTCTATTTGGTATCAAATGCAAAAGACATAAGATTCTAAAAATATTCCTATCTCTTGAAGCAAACGACACTTTCAGAGTCAAGTATTTTGTGAATGTTCATGGCCATGAAATTAGTCTTGTATCAGGAGATTTAAGTGATTCAGATGATGGAGTGGTTTTCACTTTTTTTATAAGTCTCAGCAAAATACAATGAAAAATCACATTTATCATAAATTTAAGGAATTCGTCAGAACAGAATTATGGAAAACTTTGAGGCGAAAAACTAATCAATCAATATTGGAACTGCATATAGTGTGTATGGTACTGCATCCAGCGTGGAACAAAAAATCAATTAAAACTTTAAAGGTCAATTACATAATACAATCGCTTAAGGTTTTGGGTTGACACGACTTAAATGGAAACTTAGCCGCGAAAACTCCAAGAGTCGATATCGCGAACAATCAAATGGTTTGAGGATCATAGACTTGCTAATGCTCTTGGCTTCAATGACTTAATACTCTGGAAAACTGAGAGTGTTTCCTGCAGAAAGAACATAGCTTTCTCCCCACTCTCTCTTAGGCCCTAGGCCCTAGGCCTCCTAGGTGCCATCCATGGAGCAGAAGGGCAGATAATTATAAATTGGTAGGGGACATTTTATTTCTTCTGAGATCTCCCAATGTCAATCCCCTGCTATCTCATAGTCCTTTTTCTTGCTGCTTCTGTATAGAATATCTTGATATGTTGATATCCTGATAGTCCATGGCTTCAAATAGATCCGGTAGAAACTATTGATATCATTTTGGCAGCATAGTCCTAAAGTAATTTTTTATTGATAGACTCATAAATTATTTGCATAAATTTTTCATAGATTATTTGCATATTTTCCATAGATTATTTGCATATTTTCCATAGATTATTTGCACATTTTCCATAGATTATTTGCATATTTTCCATAGATTATTTGCATATTTTCCATAGATTATTTGCATATTTTCCATAGATTATTTGCATATTTTCCATAGATTATTTGCATATTTTCCATAGATTATTTCCATAAACTTTTCGAAATATGGGGAATGCGCAGCTTATATATTTTTCGCACCACACACGCCTGCATACTGGTGGCTGCAAATAAACTGGGCGGGGCTAACTTGTCTATATAAGGGCAGCCCCCTGCGATTATTTTTCCTTGCAAATTTTTATTCTTAACAAGTACTTTATACAAGGGCTTTAATATTGGAAGTTCGGAGCAACTTGGTGATAAATTTAAGACAATCCCACACAAGTTCCTTGTACATTCCTTGAATCTTAATGTGTGGATAATATCATAAACCTTCCGGCCCGAAGACTTTCCAATTGCATTTTAAATCAATGACTGCTCAAGCAAAACCCTTTTTGTTCCCACCCTTGTACTAGCGGCGATGTACAGGTTTGAACTAAAGACTTATCTTTTTTTCCAACATTATTATCATCCGACCATATGGCAACACTCTGTCTTGTTGAGAGACAAAAGTGAACAATTTATTCTCACAGCGACCACACCTCGTACATCCCTAAGATGTGACTATTTAAAGTTCATTGCATCCACCAAGATGTCCAGCGGGATAACTTACTAAGAATACTTCTCAATAGATGATAGCATTATTGATAGTATTTGATGAGTCTGATACCATTTATGGTCTACCCCTTGTGGAATTTAAGGTTCCCCTGAGGTACAAATGTTGACGTGGTTTCCTCTTTACGTTCCAGCTTCTGGTTGTTATCAGAACCCCTTTATTGACTTTTACGGTGTTACAGAAGAAGGAGTTGGGTCAACTCATGAGAAAAAACAGAGGCAGGAGCTTGTTTTCCTAGCCTTCTCAAATTTCTCAAAAGACATGGTCTCCCAGGTTCTCAATGCTCACCACGACTCAAGTATTAAGTATCGGGTGTTAAGTATCGGGTATTAAGTATCGGGTGTTAAGTATCGGGTGTTAAGTATCGGGTGTTAAGTATCGGGTGTTAAGTAACGGGTGTTAAGTATCGGGTATTAAGTATCGGGTATTAAGTATCGG
>NLAU01000888.1:0-18398 GCA_002370875.1 Metschnikowia arizonensis
AAATAATATAATAAATAATATAATAAATAATATAATAAATAATATAATAAATAATAAATAAATAATATAATAAATAATATAGAAATAAATAATAATAAACTGTAAAGAGTTGTAAACCCACTCCCCTTGTACATGGGTGCTTCGGGAGGACCAAGACCAAGGGGAATCAATACCCACTTACTGTGGCAAAATCTCTTAAGTAACTTATTTACCGGATGTTTTTTCTGATGGGTCTGGAAGTGGTCCACCTCTTGGTATTTCGTTCCCCAGGTAATTTGACTAAATTATAAAGGGCAAAAGCTCCTCTATATTGGAGTGAGCCTTCACCGCCTATTGCCTTATTAGGGCAATGCTCTCAATGTAAGCATTGAGTGTGCGAAATTAGGAAGACAAAGCCCTCATTTAAGGGTGTCTGCGCGCATTATGTCCGCACTGTTTGCCTATCTTTCAACATAGACTAGTATTACTGACTATGACTGACTATGATTACCATGACTGACTAGTATTACTGACTACTATGACTACTATGACTACTATGACTACTATGACTACTATGACTACTATGACTACTATGACTACTATGACTACTATGACTACTATGACTTCTATAACTCTATCTATGACATATTATGACTATGATTGACTACTATGACTACTATGACTACTATGACTTCTATAACTCTATCTATGACATATTATGACTATGATTGACTACTATGTCTGTTTCAACCAATGTTTTAGTATATATTGATATACAGGGATATTTAAGTTGTACCTTACAAGACCAAAGAATTTAGACGAGGTGCGAAGTGGGTGAAAAGTTATATGAAAAACAATGCAAACATTAAGTTCAAGGACCTCAAAGAAGTGAAAGAATTTTGTGGCTTACTGATAGAAATAGTGGGCGGAGGCTTCAAGATACATCAGAAACCTTTTATCGAGGACTTACTTACAAAATTCAAGGAATACATCCCAAATAAGAGCCAAAACGTTCCTATGAACATCTACGAACATGAAAAGGAAAATAGACCATTAGACGAAAAATTGGTAAGAGTTTATCAAGAATTACTTGGGTCATACAATTGGTTGGCGAATATTAGTCGCCCAGACATTGCATACAGCGTGAGAAAATTCGGATCATACACTAAGGAAGCAACTCAGATCTTATGCAGCTAAAGAAAATGCTAGCCTACTTAAGGGATACACATGACTGGTTGATCAACATCACGAAAAAATATTATCTGGATAACAAAGTGAAGTTGCATGCATTTAGCGATGCATCATTCGCCAGCGAAGAAAACCGAAAGTCAAGGACAGGATTCATAATGTACGCGAACGGAACTCCAATATTTGGAAAATCAAAGAAGCAGAGCTTGGTGACCACGAGCACGTTCGAAGCAGAGTATATGGCATTAAGTGCGACAGTGAAAGAGATCATCTGGACAGTGAACTTATTTAAAGAGTTCGGAATTCAGACAGTGGAAATACCCAAAATATTGGAAGACAATAATGGTATGGTATTAACGATCAATGCAACTGGAAGCACCCAGAGCAAGAACAAGCATGTGGACATAGAGGAAAAGCATGTACAGGATAGGGTAAAGAAGGGAGAGGTAAGCGTTGAATACCTATCTACTGAAGACAATGTTGCCGACGCCCTTACAAAACCACTACAGCCAACTGCATTCCACAGCAGTATAGCGAACATCAAGGATCTTGCATAAGTACCATGACTGCGTGCCACCTAGGTACTCGTTGACAGTCTGACTACTATGACTGACTACTATGACTGACGACTGACTACGACTAATCTATCACTGACTGATACTACTGATACTACTGATACTACTGATACTACTGATACTACTGATACTACTGATACTACTGATACTACTGATACTACTGACTGACTACACCCTTTTTCAAACTCTCAAAATACTTGAATCTACAGCGAATCAAGAGATTAAAAGAAAATAAAGGCTTTTCGTTGTTTGGAAAGCAGAAAATAAAAAAAAATCAACTAACCCTGTGGTAGAGTTAGCCAAGATTAAGAAGGTGGAAAAAGGCGCTTCCAATATCAAACCTGAGGATAGAGTCTATGTGTGGATATTATTTGTGGATAAAAAATTCAATGGGAGAAGTATGTCGATGATATTCTCGTCAAAGGGCTTTCTCACATTAAGTTTATCGAGGACCGTCGTGACCTCCAATAAATTGTAGAGACAGGTTTTGATAGGCGTTGATGATGCCCTTGTCCTTTTGAGCCTGGATCAACGAGTTCAAGTACCCGGAGATGTGGTCTCTGAAAAACATAACTATGGCTAAGAACAATGTATCAACAAAAAACCAAGGTCTTGCAAACTTTGACTAATATCGCTGCATTGCCACTAATCTATCATCCCAAAATTGTACAGAGTAGACTAGCCCCCATTTTCTCAAGATCTCTGCGGTTCTTGCTCCTTGCTCCACTTATATGTTAATAACTGTATTCAAATCAATTGTGATTCTTTATGATGGATTCCAGTCTCCTTTCAACTATTCCGAAGTTCTATCTGAGTCACAGAGGTAGTAACCTCTTCTGGGAAAGTTTTTCCATGACCAATCGGGGCAGATAACTCCTGAAGCTTGGGCTATTTTAGGTAATCCTTTTTTGGTGAACGGCTTCTTCAGCCTGAGAAAAACTCTTGCCAGAGTATTCTTGAGTATGTACCACCTCAAGGCACGTTTTGGCGCAGGCGAGTTTGCCACGTTAGATGTGATGATCCGGGACATTGATGAAAGAAGGCAGTTCAACGAGCAGCTCTGAAAGCAGGGACTTTTTGCTCTGCATTCCATTCCTTTCATTGTTTCTGTGCTTTCCAAGATGTACTGGCCTAGCATTCACAATAGCCTTTCAGAAAATGAGTGAATAGTGAGGAGTGAGGAGTGAGGAGTGAGGAGTGAGGAGTGAGGAGAATGACTGAATGACTTAAGAGTTACCTCGCAAACGCAAAGCGATAATCATACCACTAGACCTATTGAAGCTACACACAGTGTTGCATTCATTTCTTGTGGTCATTCAATCATGGTGAATGAATTATGAATGATACTGAGTACCCCTAATATTCCTTCATATGCCCACCACGTAAAAATCATCTCTGGAAGACCATTTTGAAATCTCTTAATAATGATTTTTTTTCATATAATCTGGGTATTGGACTCATAGTACCAGTTGCTCAATAATATATTGTAAGCTAGGCCAGCACAGACACCCACTTATGTCAATGAAACCACGCTTCTCATAGCATAGATTTTCCACACCCACTCGCGGAAAAATCTGATACTAGTTTCTGAGGAATTGGCGAGTGGAAATACCTTTAGTAAAGCTTTGAGAAGAGAAAAGGGTTGATATTAACCTCGTAATATTGGAGTTAACCCACTAGTTTCTCTAACTCTTTGTCCCAGTTCAAATGCATCTGCTTCCTCGTAAAAAGGGAAGTTTAATTAAACACCTCCAACATCCTTGCAGCCTTTTTTTATCCTTGTTGATCCAATAAAAATATTAAGATCATCAAATGCACTAGCCTTGACCTTCACCCCGAACCCAATCTTCTCCATGATTAGGAATCCATCTGTTAAGGTTGTACAACAAAGAAGAAAGGGGAAAGAGATTACCCCCATTGAGAGCAAATGGGCAGGCGTAGTTCGGTTCATCTATACCTGTTTGGATTGAGGTTTAGATCCTGGTTCCTGTATATAGCAAATCTATAATAGTGAAGGTCCTAAGGGGAAAAGCTCGCAGTTATATACACTGTGAGTATGCATTCCTACACAAACATGAAACATGTGCATTTTGTGTGCAGGCTTTACCCGACCAGGCATCTCAGTATCCCCCTTTAGCGCTCGTTTCCTAACACTCTAATGCCCAAACCCTTCAAACATACATACACCCAAATAACACCTGCAGGCGAAACAGAGGTTCTTGATGCTTATGCAGACATTCTCCTGTCTACAGGTTCTCCAGACCTTCTTCTCCTGCACATCCCCGCTCTTCTTGACCATATGCATATCCCACGGTGTTTTACAAACGACATCTTATCATGTATTGATTGGTTTTATGATACAAGAAGTGTGGGACCCATAGAACCCAGTCTCCGTTGGTCCATAGCCGAGCAGCTTCTCTGCCATCTAACACTTTCCGTTTTGGTCAACCACTCCCTTGAAATCTCCGATATTATCGATGTGGAGAAACTCCTCAAATTCATGGGGCGTTTGATTTCCATGAGGGACAATTATCACTATATTCTTGAATCTTGGGCTCTTTTTGTGGATGCTTCCCAGGGTCCTCAAAGAGATTATACACTGTGTGCCCTCACTTTGCAAGATTTGCATAAAATCAAAAAGCGTTTGGATCTTGATGATATGCTGGATTCTTTGCTCATTGATATGATTGGCTGTGCCACTTGTTCATCCAATGATGTGATTTTCAACTACTCTTTTGCTTCGCTGGACGTGCATGTAACTCTCAAAGACTTTGCTGATATATTAGGACGAGCAGGGGAGTTAAATAGGTGATTGTGAAATCTTGTTAATGGTAAGTCATTTCAATTATCCTGATAATCCGGAAGTCATTCTGAGGTCATCCTGAGGTCAGTCCCAATCAATTATCACTGACATTCTGAAGTGATTGTGAAGTGTGAAGTCATCGTGAAGTCATACTTAGCTCAATCCCAATTAATTATACTGTCAATCATCCTGGGTCAGCCCCAATCATCTTGACAATCATCGTAAAGTGATCCTCATAGTCATCTTGAGGTCATCATGTCAATTATTCTAAAGTCATCCTGTCAAACATCATGACAATTATCCTGACGTCAATCCTAATCAATAATATTGACAGTCATTCTAAAGTCATAGTGAAGTCATCTGAAAAACATCGTCAACTGATCCTTTCAAACATCATGAGGCCAAATACTGACAGTCATTTTGAAGTGGTCCTGTCAATGATCCTGACGTCAGTCCCAATTATCCTGTCAATCATCCTGATAATCATCCAAAAGCCATTCTAAAGTCATCCTGTCAATTATTCTATCATCTGCCCATCACCTCAACCATCTGTCAATCACGCTCAATACAATTCATGCCCATTCAATTCATCCAGATTTTACTAATTGCCTTCTCTGCTTCTCATCTCCTCCATATACACATATGTCTATTGTCAAACAAACCTTAATGTCCACTAAGTACTGAGGGGTGAAGTAATTCTTTGAATTGATACTGTATCTTATAGATACTAAAGTGGTGATGTTTTCAGAATCAAAGTCAATGCTGAGAGACATCTTCAATAGTTAAGGGTCATACATCTTCAATAGTCAAGGGTCCTACATCTTCAATAGTCAAGGGTCATACATCTTCAATAGTCAAGGGTCATACATCTTCAATAGTCAAGGGTCATACATCTTCAATAGTCAATAGAGGGAAGGCTAGACCAGGCTAATGTCTTCTTCTTTCTTGGCACTTCACTCTAGCCTTCTTCTATGGTTGCTAAAAATCTTCGAGCAATACGTGGTTATTGTGAAACAAAACGTCTTTAATATCCACTAATACTTCAATGGGGTGAAACTAAATGTCTTTAAAGTCCACTAATAAAAGGGGTCAAGTAATAGAAATTGAGAATTTTATTCCCAAGGATACTAAAATTTGGTTTTTCTGAAAATAGCCTATTCCGTTACACAGCCGCTCTTTATATTCAAGGACTTGGGGGACTGTGCACGGTCCACAACACAGCTTCCCCTCTTCCTGTCCAGTCCATTTAAGCAAAGATGAAGGATAAAATGCAAGTCCTGGCATAAAGAAGCAATCTCTGATAAGCTTAGTTCTGTGGTGTACTGATGTACTTGGTGTACTGATGTACTTGGTGTGTCTCGCATTACATCTCTTTGATCAAAAACCTACCCAGCACATTGTCCATGTGAAAGCAAATGACTAACCACCTCTTTCTCCAAACACAGACAGAACTTCTTGACCTGTGCTTGGCGGAACTCTCACACTTGTCTAATCTGGAAGTGGTCAATTTCAATAATACCGCCCAGTTCGATGTGCTTCTTAGGCTCTTGGAACTCTCCTTCCTTGCTCCCAATTTTTGCCAAGTTCCTTCTTTGTACGTGTTGCACGTGTTGGTGACTTTGGCCGCACGGTGCCCAGATTCCAATTGGTCACATGACCCGGGCTTGAGTGCTGTGGCCAGCTCCACTGAATACATGCGCCGGGTCAACCATGATTATGAGTCTTCTTTGGATAAACTGCCACTCCTGCTGAGAAGCCTGGCTATTTTGCAAAAGTATGTGACGTTGGTTTCGACCAATCATCTTTCTATTGCCCAGAAAATGCTTTTTGATAACATGTGTAAGGTTTTTCTGGAACTAGTGGGGGATCTAACCAAGTGTGGTTCACCAAAAAAGTGCATTCCTCAAAATTTTTCTCCAAGAAAAACCCGATATCAGAAGAAATTAGAGGAGGGACGAGAGGTTCAGAAGGGTCAGGAGGGTCTACAAAAAAATATCATGCTCGAAGGACCACATGCAGTCGAGGTCATAAGTGACTCGGAGGATTCAGATTGTCCAATTGATTTTTCTCAGAATATTAATTCTGTGCCGGAATACCGAAATGTCATTTCTTTTTCGGAATTGGGTGCCAAGACTTCTGGTTTGGGTGAAGTGGCCTCTCTATTCAAAGATATGCCGCATCTCTCTGCACATTCCACACCGGAACCAGAAGCCCCGGCAAAAAAACATAAATCCGATGCCTATCTCTGGCGCCGTATACAGGTATACGACGATGATGTGTTGGCAGCCAGGATGTGTGCAGATTATACATTCTGGGATTTGGTGCGCTGGATGTTCTGGTGTGCTGATTCCAGCTCCCAATACCAGAAATTCTTGTTCAACTCACAGCAAACCTGTGTGCACTTTTGCTACACGTGCTATGCAAATGTGATTAAGATATTTATGGAGTTTTGTGCTGTTCAAATTTATCACCTGCATACAAGCCCTCTTTTGGCTGCTGTATATTTGCAAGCACACGAGAAGACCGTGGACATTGTGTTTCTGGGTCTCGGAAGTGTTTTTCGGAACAAGCCTTTTCCATGCTACAACAGGGAACTTATTTTGCTTACGCACGACCCGTCGGTCCGGGTTTCCCAGTGTAAGAAATCACTAGATTACGATGATAATATGGATTCCATGAACTTGAGGGTTTTGATGCTTACGCTATTCAGTTATTATGAACGATATGATAAGAAGAGGAGGCCTGATATACGCAGTCTTTTACAGAGCAAAACAGCAGGAGATCGAATATTTGTTTTGACCGTGGAAAAGCTCACGTGTCTTTCTGTGCAGTACACGAAGGCTTTTTTTGGAGCTCTTCCGATGGTTCTTTCTGGGACACTGCCAATGGCGTTTCTAAAAAACTATGCAGAACTTTTCATGGTCAATTTGGCCTTGGTCGTATTGGGAAAGGTCACGGATGTGGAGGTGTGCACATACGATACTCTAGAATGCAGTTTCCCCAATGACGTCATTGCCATGGTTAGCAATGAGCGGCTTTATCGGGGCATTACTGACGATTTAAGCACACCCAGCCTCGAAGCCTTCTTTGAAAAATGGAATAAAACAGTTTTTTTGGCCGAATGGGTGTTCATGCGAGCAGTGTGCAGGACAGGGAAAGATATCTCGGCAAAAGCTCTATTAGCAGATGAGACATTGCATAGTTGTATGAAAGAGTTTCTAGAGAGCCGGTGTGAGGATGCAGAAGTCATAGAGGACAGTGCATTTACAATTACACGAGAAGAAGTTCATGTGGCAATATGCCGAGCTAGAAGCAGGTTTGCAAGCATAGCGCAAGTGTCTAACAAAGTTAAGTGATTTTTAGTGTACTATAGAACAGTATGAACTTCTTATATGAAGCACTGTGTAGGATACAGGTACAGGTATAATAATATCTGTATTTGTACTGTAGCGGTTATGTTAAGGTAAACTCTAGATAATATGCTTGACCTTGAAATAATGCCTTAAGTACAGAATCTGCCATACACTCAAACCAACCAAGGAAAGCACAATCATAATGGAGAAGTTCTTGACTCTGCTATTGGTGCTCTCATTGGTATCCCTCATTCTCTCCTCACGTGCCTTCAAGTAGTGTAATTCCTGGGTGATCTCAAGAGTCATTTCCTGGATTCTCTTCAAATCAACCTCGGCCGGCTTTAACTTCTCCACCGCCTGTAAAGCATTCCAGTCACGTGCGCCGGCGCCGCTTTCCACTTCCAAAGTGACTTCGCGGCTCAAGTAGCGTCTCAGGCCGTGGTCTCTGTCCAAGAAGTTAAGGAAACAGATATCAATGGCTGCGGAGTCGTGAGATGTGAAGGAGATGCGGGTATCTTTGTAAATATCGGTCTTTTTGGAGTATTGGTTTCCCAAAGTGTCAAACACCGTTAACTGTAATCTCTGGCCGTCACCCTGATAGCCGGAGGTTTTCAAGTTGATCACCACAAGGTGGCCTTTTCCGACAAAGTCACGGATACACACGGGTTCAGGATTCTCGAATGCAGGAATCTCCACCTGTAAGGCAGACGAGAAGCCCAAAACGAACGTGATGGCGAGCCAGAAGTTGCACAACATGTTATTGAGGGTGTTGAAAAGCTCGAGGACGCGCCTGAAAAAAGACATTGCACATACACCCGTACACCAAGTTATAAAATTAAAGCGAGACAGAAGTGGATGATGTAGCACAAAAATAGTGATCATCGGTACTGCAGATAGTGTTAGGTTATTCCAAGTGTATATGATACATCTAGGAAAGAGACTGTATAGAATAGACGAATCATTATAATTAGACCATTAGACAATTACATTATAATTACATTACAACTACAATTAAAATTACACACTTTATAAAATTATTTGTAATGGTGAGAAAATTATCTCACATTCATTTCTCAGGGAAACTATAAACCAAACCAAAATATGCACGCCAAAAATCATACGTAATAATTAATAATTCATAATACCCATATTAATATAATAATCAATAAGATTTATATGATGGATGGAATGGGATGGAATGGAATGGGATGTGATGGGATGGGATTGGAATTGGGATCGGGATTGTAATGGTGTACGGAGGTGAGGGATATCTTACTTCAAATTTTCTCACTCTCTCCTCACCAAACATGGCAAAAGCTAAGACGACCCATACAATGGTCAAGCTCATCTCGGCCGCCAAGACTGGGTATGAGAAATGGTTTAAGATTCCCCGTCATACACAACGCCTCAATTTGATTCTCTATGATCCAAGAGCCCAGAGGCATTGTCTCTTTACAGAATCCAAGAAGAGAAAGGTTCCTGATTTAGTTGCAAAGGATTATAACAGAAGCCATCGTTAAGATAGACGTGTATATAGGGAATAAATAATCAAGTTCCAACATGTAGGAGGAGAAGGTGATGAATCTGATTATAGGGGTAGATACAATACACAGATAGCAGATAGGAGATAGGAGATAGGAGATAGCGATAGCAGATACCACATAGCAGATAGCAGATAGCAGATACCACATACCAAATACCACATACCAAATACAAGACTCACCTAATAGGTACATCATACTATAGACTGATTGTTAAAATACTTATACATTGATAGTGTTAGATCTTGTTCTCTAATTATTAGGTCATTTGTTGGAAGCTGTATAGACTTTGAGGAGGGTCTACGGAAATTGAAACCTATATTGACCTCTCAAGATGCTCTGAATAACCGCATGTGTAGGATATAACTGTACTCATAGGATAAGAATAAATAGAGTAATGACTGCCTCTATACAGTCTAAGGTGTAGAATAGTATAGTATTCCTAGTAGAGACTATAGCTAGATATATCCCTATCTTTAGTTTCTGTCAAGGAGCACCTAGCATTGAGACGTTTTTAATAGTGCGCATTAATGCTCGCTGACACTTTCCTAGATGAGACATGTTTCTATTTGAGCTGACTATGAAATATTTCTCGTATAAGTCACAATAATATGTCACTGTCTACCACTAGTTTTACTTTAAGGGATTTATATGTAATACTCTCCTAGTTACTTGGGGCTCCTAGGAAAGGGGAGGCTTACAACTTTACAAACTACTGTATTAAGTAGTAGAATAGATTAGATGTATATATTTGAAAAATTATCAAAAGTTGAACCCTAGTCTTATAGTATCTATTGGTAATATCTTTTAGGAATTTGGAAGTAATTTGGAGTGTCTCCAAGAAAACCCGTACATCCACATTCACTATTATATGACCTCGATACACCTAGGTGTTACAGGTGTGGTACCAGTCTGTAGTATTTTAGCCAGTATAAACCCGTACATCAAGGTGATAGTGAGAAGTGGTGTTGGAGTGTGAGATGTTCCAGAAAACTCTTTACAAACTACTATTACTCCTTTCAGATACATCCTTATGATTCCAGTGAACTACAAATTAACAAGTTTGCCAATTGCCTGGTGCTGGTCATAAATTTTTTCACACCATATTCACAGGGCTCATAACCTTTAGAGAGGAAATTTCGAACATGTTAAATTGCTAGACATGAATATTAAAGAGGAACATTGTTTCATGAAATTATCTTTACAAGATTATATTAATAATGTCTTGATGAATTATAGAATGTCTGATGAATTATAGAATGTCTGATGGGAACGGTCTTGCTATAGCAGTTGACGCAAAAGGTTTTGAAAGGAATTCGACGAAACAAAATTCAGATCAATTGTTGGTAGGATATTAACACACCTGAAATATACTTAAGAAGTCTGCTAGCTGAGGATATCTTGGTGTAAGTATTGTACAATGACATGGTTTTTATAAAAGGGTGGACAGCCATTTCCTACTACTACTACACTACTACTACACTACTACTACACTACTACTACACTACTACTACACTACTACTACACTACTACTACACTACTAACTCTTCAGTTACTCCAGTGCTCACTAATCCTCAGCCCTACACGACATGGTCTTTCTATTTGAGCAGACTCAATTTACATCGAGAGCATTGCCGGTGAAAGCTCTCTAATATAAATCAACATGTCCCCTTCAGACCCCCTGAAAAACTATTTCGATAGTATCACTTGGTTCACTTAGTAAATGAGCTTCAATATATTTACCGCACGACTTGTTGCCCTCTTTATGCTATGTCATGGGATACTCAAAACATCAAAAGAATTGAGCCAAACGTCAAGTACATTTCTTTGCTGAAGTCATAGGAGGACTTAAATCCATCGAGTATGCCATTGGCAAGCCAGATGCGGATTTATAAAAGCTCCATCAATTCTTTTATTTCATAAGAACGCTTTTAACACTCCGGAAACCTACAAAGAGAAAGAATCTTCCATCGCTAAGGCATCATTCAACTAGATTGAATTTTAATCCCTTGTATGAACGACGCTTCTAAGAATTCTTAGAAAGCGGATTACAGGTCATTAATCTCACCTGTAATCTGGTTATTTCTTTGCTTCTCCCCAGCGTTGCTGCTTCTGGTTAAATGTTGGATCTGACAAGTAATATAGACTCGTCAATAAACTAATAGCAAAAAATAGCTATTTTAATAGAATAACTGTCAATAGTGAATGGTACAGATGCAATACTTGCTACCTCTGATTGTAACGAGGCTCTGATGTTCCAAGAAATGGTGTAGACTGTTGATAAATGGCACAATAGTGTGCACAGCTATTAAGGAAGCTTTAAGCGAAAGGTCTAATGTGCTTATTTCCTAATTGAAGTTATTGTCGTAATAAGGTAATTGGTGAAGGCTCACTCAATTATAAAGGACCTTAATCTAATCAAGTTACATGGGAACGACATACCAACATGTCCTCCACTTCCTCACCCACCAGATACTGCTCGTATTAGATATGATAATTTATTAACCTCTACAACTAAGGAATCTTTCATTTAGTTGAGAGATATCTTCATAACTTTTACTCCTAACTGGGATACTGATATTTACTACTTGGCTCACCTGATGCACCGATGTACCAAGCGGAGAGGACGTTTACCTCTTTACATAGACTGCTCCTGCACAGATGTCGTTAGTAAGTCTATATAAGAGGAGGCGGAGCTCTTATGAAAGAGGATTGAATTAGAGAGGTCAATCTTACAGCCCATAGTTAGGAATATAGATTAACAAGACATCTCCGTTCCACAATATGCTAACAATAACCACAAGTGGTAACTGTAGGCACTTTATATGCAAGAGGCACTATATACAGAAAACACAATAGTACAAGCAGAACACTTTACAGCAGCAGCAGCAGTTGCAAAAATCTCCCAGGGACAAGTCGAACGTGCGATCGCAAGATAACAATTATTTTATTACAGTCTTGTGCCTTAACCAGCTTGTCCACCGGGAGGTTATTAAAATATACTGAAAATTTATGACATATTGTCAACGAGTACCTAGGAGGCACGGAGTCACGGTACTTCGTGGATATGTTATACGCAGACCTGTGATTATATGCAGGTTGATAGGGGGTGAAGAGTTTTCACCCACCTCGCTCTAAATTCTTTGGTCTTGTAAGGTACAACTTACATATCCCTGTATATCAATATTTACTAAAACATAGTCATAAGTTGAAAATCCTATACTATACTACTATCCTATACTATACTACTATCCTATACTATACTACTATCCTATACTAGGGCATAGTAAACTATAATAGATTTAATAGCAAACCTGAAAATCACATTGTAACTTGCCAGTTAGTACTTGACAAAAATTATGTCCATACTATTAGTAGTACTAACTATCATCTATATCTCTTGTATATAATTATTAGGTTTTTATCTAAAGTAGGAAAAGTCGTGTAAGGCACAATTTATGTCACGGTCTACTACAAAGTAATGAGGATTACTGGTTAGGTCTTTGGGTCCTGACGCATCTATGCATCAAAGAGCGGGTTACAACTCTTTACCATGTCCCGCAATGGACCAGATGTTCAGCATATGCTGCAATTCCGCACACCCCTCATAATGTATATGCACCCTCACCGAAAAGTTTATATAAACCCAGATCCCACAAAAAATGACAACATAATTAAAGCACACGAGAAACTAACATTAACATATGATTATGCTAATACTTATGGTATGATTATGCTAATACTTATGGTATGATTATGCTAATACTTATGGTATGATTAACATATTCTTTCTAATACTTATAGTATGCTTTCATACCTATGGTATGATTATCATATCTATATCTATCTATATCAGAATTTCAAAGGTAAATATTAACCAGCATCATTTATGGCACATGACCAAGTTTCACAGTCGAAATATTTAATATACTACTTATGTGTAGAAAATTGACTTGTTCATAAATACGAATTGGGTTCGTTTACTACTTTTAACTCTGATTATTTATGGATGTACGGGTTTATCACATTTCCACTGTCTGAGCCATCAAAATTTCACTTCTGATGCTACTGCACTATTTACCTCATTATTCTGTCTCTACTAGTCTATAAAATTTAATCTAGTATTCTATAATACTACTGAGTAGACTAACTACTCTATAACACTGGTATACTTACTTATACTAGGGATGTACAGGTTTATATTACGGCCGTCATTACTTATATATTTACCCTTAAAAAATTTTACTTAAGGGGACATAACTACTGGAAGAGACTAGACGACACTACTCTTGTAAACAGTGAATGTAAATATTACTAGATTCGTGTACTCTTGCAGCTACTTCTCGGATCCATGCTCGAAATCAGATAATGGGACAGGTAGACCTGCACACAATGGCAATTGTCTGAAACCAGAACCAAAAGTGTTTTGAAATTCCTCTTAATGATACATAGTCATGTGAAAGCTTTAAAACTCTAGTCATTTTCTACTACGATATTTTTTATTGAATACGGACTTTTATGGTAAGCGGATGGTTGGCACACTACCCTCTCATTTTTTTACCCGACTGAGAGTCCTAGTTTGTGATGGTTAGGAGCCCGTATAACTTTAGAGTGGTAACGTACACCAATACTATTTACTCTATTACTTTAAAATTAAAGTGTCCTTACCTTCCAACTATCGTCAAAGTCAAGGCTCTTGGCTTCACCTATGATAGTATACACCTTGTTGTCTGCTCTCTCCAAGTACTTCTCATTGACTTCTTCCAAATCCTGGATAGTCACATCCAAAAATCTTTCTCTTCTCTCTTGCCTCATTTCATCACTAATTCCCTCCAAGAAGTTGGCATGGCCCTGGCTGGAAATCTGCATAGGCGCATCCACACTCTGGAAAATGGCAATCTTGGCTTCCTGCAACGCCTTGTCATCCCATTTACCAGCTTTAAGCTTCTCCTGGCCGGCCTTCCAGCTCTCGCAAAACGCCTCTGTTGAATTGACTGCATTGGGGTCTCGGTATGAGTAGTAGTTCAAAGTACCACTTAAACCATCGTAGTTGAGCCCTCCTCCATAAGCTCCATTGGATTCTCGGATCACAGAATGCAAGTGCCTAAAAGTCATCAATTGTGATAATACCTGAAGGGCTGCTCCGTCCTTGCTGGCATAAGGTGCTCCTCTATGGGCCAACGATGCGTATCCCACTTGGAAGGGCAAGTCCAAGATAGTTCGGTCCAATTTTGCCGGACGGAAACACTCTGTTAAAGACTTAAGACTGCTTTTGCGCCCATTTTCTTGGGATCCCATTTTGCCATCAAATGCACAAATGAGAACCTCGTTCTCTACCACACTGTCCATTTCTCCCACAATACTGTAGTCAAAACCCTTGGTGTGGCCCTCACAGTACCCTTCCAAAATATGCTTTTGGATATCCTGCAAGATGGGCAAGAGCTCGGTTGTGAGGTAGTCTCTTCCCCTTTCGTCAAGTTTTTTATTGATTTCCATCACCAACTGCACTTGGCCAATTCCCCCCATGACGTTGTTGATGTACTTAGTGGCCGTGAGCTTCAGGCTACTATAGGAACTGGCATATGAATGGCCTTTATCGGCCACAGCATTGGTCTGGTTTTGAGCCAAGTTCTTCACCAACGTGTGAAGCTTGTCCACCACCAATGAATCGTCCGCAGAAAACTTGGTATTTGTGAGGATATCGTACCATAGGTCATAGATATGGTGGGAGTTTTGCTTCAAGGCCATACCGGAAACCACGAATTTGGTGTGGGTTTTGTTGATATCCAATGGGTCACTTTTGACACTGGTGCAGAACGAGATGCCACCCGTGTGGTTTTGGATTTTGTTCTCGAGACTGGTGATGGCCACATTGTGGGTTCCTGCCAAATTGGTCAAGCACATGCTGAACAAAGGCAAGTACTGGTATAAGTTCTCCGGCAAGAACGCCAAGTTCTTTGTGGCTGTCACGTACACCAAGTCATTGGTTGGAACCACTCTCTTTTGGATTTTTCCGCCGTTTCCTGCCACGCTGGAGAATCCTAGTTCGTAGAAATTGCCTTTTCGGGGAATATCGTCCATGGTCACCGTGGGCAACACCGAGAGGTCCTCCTCTTTCTGTTGCAAGTTCAAGAGCTTTTGGCTGGCTTCAAAGATATCCTTCTTATCGTCTTCAGATAAGCGGCCCACCTTTTGGTCCAAAGACGTCTTTTCCTCGGAAGCCAAGCGGGAATTATAGTTCGGGTCTGGAACCATGGTGAACTTAAGCACCGGGGTATCCGAATTGAGAAGAGTTTCCTTGAGCATCAGCTCAAACATACCAAGCCCTTTCTCCTCATATTCGAGTTTGAATTGGGTCAACACGCGTTGCACTTGAAGCGTAGACACAGGGTCATGGCCATTGACCCATGTGGGCACAATGGAATTCAACAAATCTAAGCCAAGATCCGGTTTGTGTTTCTTAAAGCCGAGCTCCATTTGGTGGTAGATGGCCAAGATGCGGTCGTGGAAAACACTTTTTTCTCTTTTGGCCATTTCAGCCATGACATTACCGGAGAGAATGCCAGTAAACTTGGCAGCAAGTTCATTAACTTTTGCAAAAGACAATTTATCAAGGCCAATAGAAAATGAAAGCAAATGGGTGGTGACATCCAAGCCACTATTGGCGGAGAAATCCTCAGCATAGCCAGTTTCGATCAACTCCTGGTAGAGAGGCGCATTGTGGCCATCAAAAAGGAGGGAGTTCAAGGCCTTCCATTTAAAGATTTCATATTGGTTATTTCCTAAAAGGGGGTCACCCAAATACCAGGTGATTGAGGATTTGTACTGGTGGTCAGGAGGGTTGGACACCATTGGATCCACAGGACCAGGCACTTTGACATCAAAGAAGCGTTGATTTGTGTCGGCAAAAATGGGTTTTCTCTGTGAAGACAGGCCAGTCTCCATAGTCAGCAACAGCCCAATGCTAGAGATTTGGTCGTTCAAAAGCTGGAGGTGATCCTCTAAAGGAAAAGACCCGTAGGTAAAGGTTTTTGCATTTCTAGGCAAGTAATTTTGGCGATGAAAAGATACAAGGTCATCATATTTCAAGTCAACAATGGCCGCAGGGTCTCCACCCGAGTTCTTCAAGGACGGATAAATGGCATTCTGAAAGTTGATCCAAAAGAGGTAATTTGTATTGGAATATTGACCCTTCATTTCATTGTAAACCACACCTTTATACATCAAAGGGCTCAGGGAATCGGCCAAGTCTGCGTGCTCCAACCTCCAGCCTTCCTGAGCAAAATCGTCCTTGGTCAAAAGCGGTTCAAACACAGACGAAAGGTATACCCGCATAAGGTTCAGGAAATCCAGCTTATTGGTGGAGGCAAACGGGTAATAGGTATAATCATGACCAGTCATGGCATTCATAAAGTTGCTTAATGAGCGGTTAAGCATTTTGAAGAAGGGATCCCGAACTGGGTACTTCTTGGACCCACAAAGAGACATGTGCTCCAAGATATGAGGCACTCCGGAATTATCCGGTGGGTTAGTCTTTAGGGCTATAGAAAAGACATTATTTGAATCATGTGGAGATTGAAGATGTAAATGTTGCAGACCTGATAAGAGATGGTTTAGACGAATGGCGGTGGTGGAGAATTCTGGGATGGGCAATACCTGAACCACCTGATAACCATGGATAAGATTTTTGGAGGGGATTGATTGATTGAAGGAGTAGAGATTTTCCACGGGACCTCCTACCGAGGAGAAGTTTCTTAGTGATCTATAAGAATTAGTAAATCGAAGCATAAGGGTAATTGATGGAGAGAAAGTTGAGACTAGCGCGAACGGCGGGCTCACTGCACATATTTAATTTATACTCACTACTACTACACTACTACACTACTACTACTACACTACTACTACACTACTACTACTACACTACTACTACACTACACTAGTATTTAATTAGGCATAACTAGACTGTAATAACATTTATAGTGATTTAAAAAGTGTTCGTGTTGTCAGTCTGTCTTATCAGTTAGTGGATTTGGTAGATGGAAATGGTTGGAGGATTCAATACTTAGTATTCTTAGTCTTATCTCAGAATTTCCTTTCGGAAAGTGCTGTTGAAATCTACATCGGGATTTACGCAGACCACCGAGATAACACTAATCGACTCAAGGATTTCTCTATGCATCAACGATAAACTGTAGACTAGTGAGTAGTAGTTCTAGTATTATAGAATTCAGTCATTCAATCAATTGATGGAATCATAGAGTAGTATTTTGTCGTAGCTTAGGTCGGTCGATCGCGACTACACTTGACCTAGGTTTTCTAGAGCGCTCGCAGAAATTCACAGAAATTTGCAGTTTTCTACACTCACTACTAAATAATAGTAGTAGTAGTTCTTGTAGTTGTTGTAGTTCTTGTAGTTGTTGTAGTTGTTGTAGTTGTTGTAGTTGTTGTAGTTCTTGTAGTTGTTGTAGTTCTTGTAGTTGTTGTAGCTCTTGTAGTTCTTCAAAGTAGTAGTAGTAGACTAGTAGTAGTCTGTTGCCAATATTCTGTACCCAATAGTAGTATCACCTCTAGCACCAGCACCAGCACCAGCACTGTAATAAACTAGTCAATAATCAGCACATCATACTTAGCAGTTATTAATATATAGTGTCAGTCAATCCACAAAGTACACGCCACTAATACCATTTGACCATAGTTCAGCATATTTTGCCAGTAGTAGTCAACAGTCTAGTCTGGTCAAGAGTCTAGTCTCTAGTAGTAGTTCTTCTTCAGACTAATACGTACATTGACTAACTCACGGTTTTTTTATATATTGATACATTCCGTACATTGACTGACTATTCCCCATCATCAGTTGCTTGCGACTACACTTGGCCTCGTGTAGTAGTAGTAGTGTAGTAGTAGTGTAGTAGTAGTGTAGTAGTAGTGTAGTAGTAGTGTAGTAGTAGTGTAGTAGTAG
>NLAU01000890.1:0-32693 GCA_002370875.1 Metschnikowia arizonensis
TAAATGGAATAGAATAAATAGAATAGAATAAATAGAATAGAATAAATGGAATAGAATAAATGGAATAGAATAAATGGAATAGAATAAATAGAGTAGAATAAATAGAGCAGAATAAATAGAACGCACGGAATCAAGGTACTACGTGGATATGTTATACCTCTGAATTTATATACTGAATTTATATACCTCTGAATGTGCAGGTGGTTGATGGTAAAGAGGTAGACGTCCAATCCGCTTGGACATAGGTACACATCAGGAGGATCAAGTATCCAGGGTTTGACTAAGTACTTAGTAGTATTATAGCTCTCTGGTGAGTCTAGAAGTAAAGGATATTTTGGCATGTCCTTCCCCAGAACATTTTTTTATTTGGTTGGTTAATTATTTAGACCATGTGAAAACTCTTCCTTTTATAATCTGTTGTGATATGAGGCGCATATGCAGTATATATACCTAAGTGCCCTATACTTAAGGTTCTATTGCATTACCCTGTTTTACACTTGTGCTCTATTTATTGAACTCTTCCTTTATATGCGAGAAGAAGAATATAAAATATTCTAGGACCTTTATTCTCTTCTCTCCACAGACTAGATATTGAATACGTACGGAATGTCTCTCACAGAATTCTCAGGGGATCTCCTCTAAGGAGTTCTAAGAGACAGATTTAATCCTAATGTGACCGTACCCTATGAGGGATAGAGGGTGAGGCTCTACCCCTGCAGTAACGGAGCTATTACTTTAGTGAGGTATCAGAACAGATGAGCATTCACTAGTCTAACCGCGCTATTTTCTCAATTTAGGAAACAAAGTGCGCACTATGAGCATACTGCTGTGACAAGTTTCTCAACATGGGTGAAATTCAACCACCTTGCAGAAACTTGTCTTGTAAGGTACAATTTACACATTCCTATATAAAAAATAGGTTGAAATTAGAATAGATAGTAATTTGTAATTTGGATTTATATTTTGTATTTAGATTTATATTTTGTAATTTGGATTTATATTTTGTATTTAGATTTATATTTTGTAATTTGGATTTATATTTTGTAATTTGTATTTTGTATTTATATTTTGTAATTTGTATTTTGTATTTTGTATTTAGATTTATATTTTGTAATTTGGATTTATATTTTGTTTTTTGTATTTATATTTTGTAATTTGTATTTTGTATTTATATCTTGTAATTCTCAATTTATTCTAATCTCAAATCTCAAATTCGCACTACTTTTGTTGAATTCTCGCTTCTCAATTTTCAATTCTCATTCCTACTTTTCTCACTCAATCTCCTTCTCAGTCGCTCGCAGTCGCATTCTCATTCTAGTACTATAGAGTAGAGTAGACTACTACCTAAAGAGTTAGACTAAGCATAGAATAGAGTAGACTAGTATAGACTATTATAGACTATAGAGTAGAGACTATTCACTAGAGTACTATACACTATACACGTAACCTTTGATTAGACTCTTCATTAGCCCCCAGCTTTTCCGTCATCTTTCAAACTTAAACCTAGACCCTCTCTACAGGCTGGCGTGTCTTTGGGTCTAATGGTAAAAGGTATATATCTACCCTAGAACATTTCGCATTCTTTTCCTGCTTCACATAAATCTCATATAATGAAAGAAAATTCTTCTCACAGAAATAGAAAATCTCATTTAATATCTTACCCGTAGAGTCCAAATTCCAAGTAGTCACTGTCACATTTGGACCATAAGCCAATTGACCGTCAAAGATACCTGCATAGCCCAGAGCCTGGTTGTCATGAGTCATAGCCAAGCCTTCTTTGACACTAAACTCAACGGGGGTTTTTTTCAGGTTTCCAAACAAAAGGAGAGCCAACTCCATTTTTTGATTTTCTCTAAATGTAAAGAAATGTAATGGTTCAAGAGGATGATAATTGTTATTGACTTTTGCAAAGAAGGACAATGGTCTGATGAACAGGGCAGAAGTGACTGCTAGTAAAAGGAAGATAATTTTCATATTAGTGCTTATTGGTGCTTTTATTTTGTGCTTATTGAAGTATGGACTTATTTATATATCCTCTTGTACATGCTATTGTTTTGAAACAATTAGGTCATTCATTATGTTGGATGTACTGCAGGTTGCCCTTTCTGGTCATTCATATATTCCCTAGAGACTGACCTACTTCTTATTTGGAACTATTATATCACCTGATTCCTTAAAGAAATTTACCTTGTTCCTACCACTTCCTTCACATGTTACGATCCCACTGCGTCTTCCACCCACAAACCTTAAAATATATATGAACCATTTAATCTTCTGTTCATTGTATCCCAATCTGAAAATTGCTTAACCATCTGATTCGGTCCAAGCGTGTTTAGTAATAGTTGTGATACTCCATTAACGTTAAATGGACCAAACTGCTTTAAATATTGCTTCCGTGTTTCTTAGAGGCGTCTCACTTAATTTCTGACACTTTAGGGAAGGCATTTCCTTGGGCCAACTTGCATTGCCATAAAAAATCTCCAATTTCCGGAAAGAATGTCCAATTTACTACTAGGTCTAATTTCCTATGGCTACTGATAATCTTGTAGTCTCCTATAGTTATAGTAGTGTTGGATTCTGTACCTAATTATTTGATCTAAGTGGAAATCAGGCTTTATTTAGACTTTTGGGGAGTGCATAGCCTGTGAATGGTCAAAGCAGAATTGCTGCCTATCCTGAAAAATCCACTATAGACTAAATAACCGAGGTAGTGAGCCAATCAGGATCTAACACATACCCTAAGTATCAGTCATAAGGTTATTTGGGAAACAAAATTTTAAATTATCACTTCGCTATTGGACTAGCATAATCAACTATTGGACTTGACCAAACATATCACCTGATCACTGATTCATACAAAACCAATGCATTTTTTTCTTAATTTATAGTCAATAAATTAGAAACCTCGCTGAGCTATATCATTGTGACTGATTCAACACTAATCACTTTATATGATTTAAAGTATGAAACAACAAGGGCTTATTTGCTAATGCTTTTGGCTTCAATGAGTTAAAAAAGTTGTTGTAAATACCTGATAGCAATTCTGGACTCCATAGGACCTTGATAGTCAATGAAAGCTTCTGAAGACTCATTTTCCCTGCTACTGCAGAAGGAAGGTTTTCTTAATAATCCAATTGGTCTCGGGTACCATCGTAGCAGGACAGATAATACCATTAAAAGTTATAGGAATTGGTAGATGGTCTTGGTTAAAAAAAGCTCTAATGCCTCTGGTAATCCGCTGGTTACACCACAATCCTTTTTTTTTCTTTGATTTGCTACCTCTTTCAACAAGATGTCGTGATATCTCAAGGATAATAGAGTGGGTAAGGCCCACTTAATCCTGTAGAGACTACTGTTCGTAGGAGACTTTATCTGTAGCTGTAGACTGTGGCGGTATCAGCCAAATTAGACATTTTTGGCACTATAATCCCTAAAGTGGCTCATATTTTTTTTTTCTTCGAAATAAGGGGGAGTGCGCTGCTTATATATTTTTTGCAGCACCCGCACCCCTGCACATGGTGACTGCAAATAAACTGGGCGGGGGTAACGTTGCGAGAAGGTCTATATAAGGGCAGCGCCCCCTGCGGATATTTTTCCAACCAAAATTTTATTCCTAACAATTACTTTATACATAAGATCCTTTTGTATCCCTTGAATCTTGTACTGAAATTTGATGATTGCCGGAAGATCTGGTAGTACCAGTTCCCAGATGTATATTACAAAAATGCTTATATGAATAGGTCATACAGTTGTTTCCACCTAGGAAAGACTAGGGAGTACAAGTTTGAGTATATGTATGGATAAGTATCCTTACCATATGATAAGTATAACATTATTAGTGTGATGGTGTTTAAATATTTGTTCATTGGTTGGTGGAAATCACGATTCATATACACTTTTGTGTTGAGAGACAAAGGCTAACAGTGCACACAAAATGCGCCCGGTTGCCGACACTAGGATTTTTTTTCCTAATTGAGCTCACTCAATGTTTACATTGAGAGCATTGCCCTAATAGGCAATAGGCGGTGAGGCTCACTCCAAGGAGGAGCTTTCGCACCCTTTCGCACCACCTATCTTCAAATTATTACCTGGGGAAAAACCTCCCAAGATCTCTCCACTTCCACATCCACCAGAAAACTTCTAGTGTAACTACAATAACAACTCTACTAGTAAGTAACTTACTTGAGGGATATTGTTACTGTTAGCTAACTGGGATATTGTTACTGCTACCTAACTGGGATATTGTTACTGTTACCTAACTGGCATATTGATAATCTCTTGGTTACTTGGTCCTCCCGATGCCCCCATGCACCAAGTAGAGCGGGTTTACAACTCTCTAGAAAGCACCGTTCTGTTTCAGCATACGCAGAAAACCTCACTCTCCAAAAGTCTATATAAACCCTGATCCCACTTGTAGAAGAGTGTTGTGAAATGATAGAAAGGTTTAGTTTCTTCGGTCTGGGTACGTGAATACTCAATGGAGGGATCTTGAACTGTTTGACATGAGCAGGTTTAGAAAATGGCTTAGGATTAAGTCATGGCTTAACAAATGAAGGGGGAATGGCTGAGGACTAAGCAGCTAAGTACTGACTGAGGACTAAGTGGCGATGGCTTAACACTAAGTGATGGCTTAACACTAAGTAATGGCTTAACACTAAGTGATGGCTTAACACTAAGTGATGGCTTAACTCTAAGTGATGGCTTAACTCTAAGTGATGGCTTAACACATAAAGGGGAAATGAACATGTCATGGAGTACAGATTATCAGGGATGCGGTGGTCTTGTTTAAGAATGTCAATCACCCGGTTATCGTCTGGTTGTGAAAACTTCGGAGCATTTAACTTGGACTTGGTCTGACTTTTAAACCACTACTTTCCTTTTTACCTGTGAGGGTCAATATCCAAGGAATTACATGTCGTCGCTAAACTTAATATGGGGTGATTTCCCTAGTCTATTTTGGATGATACTAAGGTCCCGTTTGTCTCTATATTGGGCAGGTTTCAAAAATATGTACGGATGTACGGGTTTTCTCAACTGCACTGGTACTGCTGTAGAGTACTTATTTTCTATTTCATATCGTACCTACTTTATGGGAATGTAATATGCACTATAAGTAGGATCAATATTTAGTTGAGGAAGTGGAGCCCTCGGAACGACCGGAATTCGCAACTCACCATGACTGTATATAGTCACGCAATGGGTTATTTGAGCTGTAACTTTATAGCTGCAAATTCCGGAATTCCAACTCCTTACTATAGCTTTTTTTCAAACCAATTCCAAGGAAAATGATACTCTTGCGTTGGTCCTTTTTTGCCTGGTGTAGCCTGGTGTACGGGTGTCGGTACTTTTCTCGCGCTCCATTTCCGAGGACTGTTACATCTTTATGCACTATATGCAGTATATCCATAACCAGTAAAGTTTCTTGTTTATAAATTCCATATCCCAATATTCAACTTCGACGCATGCGTAGCATCAACTCCAACATCCCAGTTTCCAATGCATACTTTTCCGAATTGGTCATCTGCGCAAGTTCCTGTTCACCAATAGCATTAATGAGGCTGTGGAGATTTTGGGAAACATCACGTATTTCCGTTTTCGGACTATCCTGACATGTATCTGAATTTGCACTATCATTGATTTGAATCAACTGCCCTCTTTGAATAATTGGGGGGGGTGTAAGGAGTGGATGATCCATTGACCATTGGATATAAATTATCAATATCATCATTAAGAATTCTGGAAAGGGAATTTCTTATACGATTATCTGACAATTTTGAGGAATGATGTTGTGGTTTGTTTGGTTTTGGTTTTTTTGGTTTTGGATTTATTGGTTTTGGTTCGTTTGGTTCTGGTTCTTTTGGTTCTGGTTCTTTTGGTTCTGGTTCGCTTGGTTCATTTGGTTTTGGTTCTTTTGGTTCTGGTTCGCTTGGTTCATTTGGTTTTGGTTCTTTTGACTCTCCTGAATTTCTCTTTATACTTGTGGCCTTTTCTGATAATGCTCCTTCACTCTTTGCCTCACATTTGACCTTTTCAGAAACAGAACCATCTATTCCAGCTTTTCCAAGGTGTTTTCGTTTGCAGTCTCTGTCTATATTCTCTCCCCTCCTCTTGCGCAATCCTCCCACAGAATCAAAAGCCTTAATGAATCCAGGTTCAGTCTCAATGGATTCAGGTTCAGTCTCAATGGATTCAGGTTCAGTCTCAATGGATTCAGGTTCAGTCTCAATGGATTCAGGTTCAGTCTCAATGGATTCAGGTTCAGTCTCAATGGATCCGGGTTCAGTCTCAATGGGCCCTGAGGATTGCTGACCAGAATTTCTCTCCAATTCTCTCCCCTTCGTATCCTTTAGAAGAGGAAACTTCTCCCATTGGCCATTGACAATCTCCTGAACATCTCTATCCAAATCTACCTCGGAAAGCATGCAATCCACAAAGCCGTGGTCGCTGTGTCCCCCCAAATACGCCCATAAAAGACCGGCCACTTCTGGCCTCAACAAATGTCCTGATATAACGTCTCGTATTGCCAAAAGCTCGAAATCGAATGCATGCTCAATAAGAAGACGCACAATATCCGGTAAATCGCCCCGTTGCTTGATGAGTGATATAGTGGTCCGCTTTAAATGTTCATATGGGGCATTGTGCATGAGAACCACAAAGAAACTGAAGATATTCACATGCCACGAGCCAATGTTCAAACACATCACCATATCGTCAAAATCCTCGGCCTTCAAGAGCACTATATGCTGGATGACCTTCTTCGCTATGGAGTGGAAGTTGGTATCAAGACGAGAGAAGATCCGGCCCAACATCACCAAGTCTGATTTGGCAAACTTACCGGATTTCTTCTGGTTCAAGGTATCGCTCAAAAATACAAGTATTTCCGGCCGCTGTACCTTCTTCTCCACCCGCTCAAGCATACATAAGAACCGGAAGCTTTTTCTCTCGCCTATGGCTCCGTGAATCATGCTCAATATGCCATTTAACTGCTGGCTGTTCATCGTGCCTGCACACTGCTCCATGATGGTCTGGTACACGTTTGTATCTTCTGACACTAAATTGGACGCTCCAAATGTATCATTAAGATTGACAAAGAGCTGCACCACTTGATCGTAGCCCACATTCAGGTGTTGTAAAAGCGTTTCCAAGCACTGGGGAAGATTATCGATGATATCGTAGGTATTGTCAGAAGCCAGCACTTCTTTTTTGGTGAGGAACTTGACGGAGTTCAAAAACGTCGTAAGAACGGATATTTTGGAATCCGTTGAAATATACTGCTGTTGGAAAATCACTGAAATAATGTGGAGAACCTTGTCAAAGCGCAAAAAGACCCACTTTGGGCTCATACAATTAATATCAGCAAGTGGAATATTCTCATTCCAGAGGCTCCGGAGGCTATTAAAATTCTTCTCATTGGCAGGAGGCGAAGCCTTAAGAAGCCTGGTCACCACCTGAAGCCCCAACTCCTGCAGATGAGCACTGGCCTCTTTCCGGAAGTATAAGTTCTGTAATATTGGATACACCACACGGTCCCAAATAGCCTGGAAAAAACGAACACTGATTTTGGAATGAGAATTGAGGAGTGAATAGAGCACCAGGAGAAAGCAGTTGTGGAGGGCAGAAATCAAGTCATCTGTAGCCTGACACGGGTATAGAAAAAGCAGGATAAGAAGCTTTGCTTTTTGCCTGAAGGAGTCATCCATGGGATGAATTTTGGGGTCCATTTTAGGTTTTTCCGGCGTCATCCGAAGACTTTCTGTAGCTTTAGCATTTTCTGTAGTCATTTTAGTCCTTTCTGGAGTCATTTTAACCCTTTCCGACCCCCCCTTAGACTCCTTTCTTGGAGATATTGGAGTGGCTGCATCCTGAACAATATCACTGGTCATTTCCTGACATATTCTGTAAACAATAACTTTCCAGGAAGAAATTGCGATTTCTTTCGCCGTAAGTGACTTCTCGTTAAAGCAGAACTTGTGAATTTTTAGCCATGTGGCCAAATACTGCCATTTCTGGAAATTACCCAAAAGGAGAGATATGCCCACCCAAATATCCATAGCATACTTGTATTGGCCGGCCAAAATCAACAGTTTGAGTGTTTCCACCACAAAATTTAACGTCATCTGCCCCCTGAATGAATCCAAGTTCACAGAACTTTCCGTGACCCAAGAAAGTTTGGAATTAGCCGACGATTCCAAAAATCCCCGTGTAATTTGGCATATATCTGCGCTATCAAGGTAGTTTCTTGCAGACTCAAGCAACGTCATGATACCTGAGCCCACGATCTTATAGTAGAGCATAAATGAAAGATCACACAAGTTCAATACTAATCCCGGAAACCAGTGGTGGAAGTTTTTGGCCATGATCGCCGGGAAATGCAGAATGAGGTTTCTCATGGTAATGAACTTCTCGTTGATGAGTGACAGTGACATAAAACTTTGCATATTGAGAAGTGTGGAGAACACGTGTTCGGGCACGGAGGAGTCAAAGATGGACTTTTTCTGTTTTGGCGAAAAGTTAAAGTCCTTGATCATGCACATGTACGACGAAACCAACAGCTTACTCAAACTAGGTTTCACCAACATCTGACAACTATGGATGTAGCACCATCGGATAGTTTGGGGAGGTAGATATGAGCTTAGGAGTGGAATGGCTAGGAATTGTGCCAAAAATTTTAGCGACTGATTGAGAGTCCGAGCTTCAAAGGGATCAAAGGTATGATCGAATTGACGAAGATTTGGGTGATTTTGGTGAGCTTCTTGTGGTCGGTCTTCTCGTCCACCATCTAGTCCTTTTCGTCCTTCGCCACCTTCTCGTCCTTCGCCACCTTCTCGTCCTTCGCCACCTTCTCGTCCTTCGCCACCTTCTCGTCCTTCGCCACCTTCTCGTCCTTCGCCACCTTCTCGTCCTTCGCCACCTTCTCGTCCTTCGCCACCTTCTCGTCCTTCGCCACCTTCTCGTCCTTCGCCACCTTCTCGTCCTTCGCCACCTTCTCGTCCTTCGCCACCTTCTCGTCCTTCGCCACCTTCTCGTCCTTCGCCACCTTCTCGTCCTTCGCCACCTTCTCGTCCTTCGCCACCTTCTCGTCCTTCGCCACCTTCTCGTCCTTCGCCACCTTCTCGTCCTTCGCCACCTTCTCGTCCTTCGCCACCTTCTCGTCCTTCGCCACCTTCTCGTCCTTCGCCACCTTCTCGTCCTTCGCCACCTTCTCGTCCTTCGCCACCTTCTCGTCCTTCGCCACCTTCTCGTCCTTCGCCACCTTCTCGTCCTTCGCCACCTTCTCGTCCTTCGCCACCTTCTCGTCCTTCGCCACCTTCTCGTCCTTCGCCACCTTCTCGTCCTTCGCCACCTTCTCGTCCTTCGCCACCTTCTCGTCCTTCGCCACCTTCTCGTCCTTCGCCACCTTCTCGTCCTTCGCCACCTTCTCGTCCTTCGCCACCTTCTCGTCCTTCGCCACCTTCTCGTCCTTCGCCACCTTCTCGTCCTCCCTCTCGCTTAAAGCTCTCCTTTATTCCAAAAAGCCGAGTTTCTAATAATTCAACATCTCGCTGTGCATATGCAAAAAAAACAAGTGCCTGTGGTACTGTTTCAGTCAGTTTATCAGTGCCATTTGCCTTGGTTGAACCAGTCAATGCTTCAAATATGCCCGAGTCTTGCCATAATTTAGTATGATCTATTTCCGGAATCGGTACCGCACGAGAGAAGATGTCATGGATGGTCAGAACCACATTATGCTTGAAAATAAGGTTGAGCAGAGCATATACCTCAAATTTGCGGTCGAACTCCCCGCTTTTTAAAGCCAGTAAACTTTGCGCAACCAATTGAGGTATTTGCGGAGACTTGGGCTGCAATTGTACAATCGTACCCGGCTGCCAGAACTCAAGGGATGTGTCAGAATGTAACATTTGCACCCAGTCGGGGTGTGCATGCGGACTGGGCGTATCTGCAGGAGACGAGAGATAATGGATATTTTTTAGAATGGATTTCCGGGGCGTCACCGTCTCCATATCAGGAGTCCTACAGGAAGAGCTGTGGTCATCGTTCTCCACATTATCGGAAAACGCCACTGTTTTTTTCTTGATTGGCGACAGACTCCGCTGGATGTTTCCGCTTTTAGAAGCTGTGAGCGGCTTGGTGGGCGACAGGTTGAGGTCGGAAGTGTTTTCCGTAAAGCTCAAGGATGGCGTTGTGCTGGTTGCCAATTTAAGGGGTTCCTTTTTAGGAGTTTTACTGCCACTTTTCTTTCGTTTGGAAGTTCTTGTTCCTGCACGGATATTTCGGCTTTTAACGTGTTTCAAAGGTGAATCCAGCCCTTCAATATCATCACATTTGCCACCGTCTTCATCTCCATTAGTCAAATCAATCATCGGCAATTTAGTCTGGCGGCTAGCACTCGATTCTGACACTTTCCTCCTTTTTGGCATAGAAAGAGCCGATTTGATGGCTAGATCATTTTTAATTGCCACCAGTCGGGTCCGGGGACGATCTAGAGGCGGAGGAGTTGCTAAACGGACCGTAGATTTGCCCATTAGGGAAGGTGGGGAGGGATATTTGACGAATGGGAAGTATTTAGTCGATTATAGGATGAATTTGGCCGGAATTTGGCCGGAATTTCGCCAGAATTTTGCTATCACGTGTTTATAGTGTTTGAGAACTTTATATATAGCTAGCTATGAATATTAACAAGGGAAATGTTGGGTTCTTTGGAATACTGGGGGAGGTAGTATGAGGTGGAGCGTACGCGTAAGAATTGATGAGATTGCAGTGTATTCAAGACTTAGACATTCCGCTACTGCATCTAAGCACCCTGCCTCCAGCAGAACATACTGAGCATACATAGACTGATTTACGATGTACCCATGCTGATTATCTGATATTTTCAATGTTCTGCATAATTGTCAAGGCTCTGTTGATTACAAGGTTTCCATGTAGTTGATATTCATGTGCAGATCAGCTTCCTTTTTAATATAGCGTATGAGATGACTTCTTGATTTTGATGTATTGGTTGGGACCAGTGGACTCAGTGGACTCAGTCTCTGTGATTATGAGTCTGGACTACTATGAGTCTTAGGAGTATCAGTAACATTATGTCATTGTGTCATTGTGGCATTGTGTCATTGTGTCATTGTGTCATTGTGATATTGTGTCATTGTGGTATTGTGTCATTCTGTCATTCTGTCATTCTGTCATTCTGTCATTCTGTCATTCTGTCATTCTGTCATTCTGTGATTCTGTGATTCTCTAACAAGAACTCACAGTTTCTAAGAGCTCTGTAAGATGCTCTCATTTTGTAATAAACTCTCCTTCTCTAATAAGAACTGTTATCTCTCTCATTCTTTTTCGTTCCGTAACAAGGATATGATTAGCCTTCAGAGTATCATCAGTCTTGGACCAAACAGTCTTGGGAGTATCAGTTGGGACTATGAGTCTTGGGAGTATCACATGTGACTATCAGCCTTAGGACTATCAGCCTTAGGACTATCAGCCTTAGGACTATCAGCCTTAGGACTATCACATGTGACTATCAGCCTTAGGACTATCAGCCTTAGGACTATCAGCCTTAGGACTATCAGCCTTAGGACTATCAGTATTGGAACTATCAGTCTTTTGCTTTTTTCGCTCAGAATCCAAATCCAGCGTTCTCCTTTTAAGAGATTTACTTTCCTGGGAATGGGCCATGGCTTCGCCAGCAGGATCATTTGCTGCAATATCTTTCTCAGCAGGTCTTATAGTGGCCTGAACATCGTCTGACTTTTTGTCTGCCATCACCACATCTTCTTTCTGCTCAACCTCTTTCGTGACTTTCACATCTTCAGAGTTTTTTATTTCTGAGTGATTCTTTTCTGCATCCTTTTCTGTATCCATTGTATCCTCTGTATCCATTGTATCCTTTTCTGCATTCTTTGTATCCTTTTCTGTATCCATTGTATCCTTCTCTGTATCCTCTGTACCCTTTTCAATATCCTCAGTATCCTTCTCTCCAGAAATTTTACAATTCGTTTCCACCTTCTCCTCTAATTCCTTCTCATCTTCTCCAAAATCACTCTTACTCAATACCTCGTTCATCCTTAACCAATTCACATTTCTCTCACCTTTTACCGATTTCCATATCAAAATAACCTTTTCTTCATTCAATTCAGCCTTCCTCTCAATATTCTTCTCCTCGTTAATTTTCTGCACCAACTCATCAATTTGTTCCCTATAATCATGAGTTAGATTAGGAACAACGAGCGCCTCTAACCCCGTCTGTGTCTTCATTCGCCTGGATAGCTGTGGAGTCACGTGCGAATTGAAGTACCTCTTCGTCTTGTACTTGTAGATGGATTCATATTTCTCTTGGACTTTGGAGAGCTCACTTGCACTAATATTTTTGTTGCTCAGCAAAAGCGGCGCAGTACCATCCTTATTCTTGCCGTAAATCAACCAGCCAACCCAGTTCTGCTCTGATTGGTCGATGGAAATCAAGAAAAAGTTCAACTGCGTATCCCATACACGTATCAGCTTTAAAGTATCATTTTTGACTTTGGCGAACTTCATTGCAATGTGCTCCGGCACAAAGTCCTCGGTGATGTGCTTCGTATTGGCTTTGTTTCCTATTTTGGCTAGCAAAGCCTTTTTGTTAGAAGCTGATAAACTTATGAAAAAATTACTCACAAGGTAGATCTGAATAAGAACGAGTTTCCTGTACTTGGACTCCTCCAAGTTGGCCAAGCCAAGGCTCTTATCCAGGAGGGAAGGGTCCAGAATTTCCGAGGCAAATTCTCCTTCAAACGCAGTGGTCCAGTAACACTCGGGAAAGAACCACCTGAGACCGGGACTGGCCAGAGATTGCGCTTCAACATCGTATATGTCACGTGTTGGGTGGACCCTAGCGTATTTAGCCTCTTCAGTCAAGAAGTAGGAGTTCAACTTCAGAATGGAGTCTGCCTGAAGCACCAACTCAGCAGGGTTCTTAAGGAAAAAGTAGGGGTTTCTGAGTACCTTCTGAAAGCGGAAAAGATCATCGAGAAGTTGATCGTCGCCAGACTTGACGCCAGCTTCGCCAAATTTGGGCACGTGCAATTCCCTGTTTGCAGTAGCAAAATACTTATTAAGGCCAGTCAGGTCCTCAAAGTCCAATATGTTTGCTAAAAAAACCCGTACACGCGCATGGAACTTGTCACTGAAGGAGTCCTTACGGTAAGAGTCATATTTGGCCAGGGAGTTGCGCTCATAGTATATGTCAGTCACGTAATTGCAGAAGCCCAAAACGGCAATTCGATTAGCGGTGTTGGCGGAGCAGAACACGTGCTCCTTCAAGGGCTTGGCTCGAGTTTCCAAATACAGCCAGAACTCCGCCACCCAAACGGGGTTTTTGCGAAGCATTTGATCTGCTATAGTTTCCAACACCAAAAAAAATTGTCTCCTGATTATGTCATGTATGGGGGCAAGTTCACCGAGGACCAAATCAAGACATGCAAAAAGATGGTCAAAGGAGGGCCGAAGGGGGTCAAAATCCAGGCTTTTTGCAAGGTTCTTGGTATCTCCCGAATCGTCCATGTCTCCTGAAATCGATGGAATGACTTTTTTTGGGGAATTGGGCAGTTTTTCACAGTTTAGAGCGTAATATTCCAGCAAAATATTGTCAATGCATTGTTGCACGCCGGAAAATAAAACAAAGTCTTTTGCCTGTGCCATAAATTCTTGGGGGGCACCTTCAGTAGCCGCTGGCAGTTGTGTTGACGGAAAGGGGTGGTCTATGGCATCCAAAATGGCCGGAATGCCATTGGATGGAAAGGTCCAACCTGCATACAGCTTCCCATTATTCACGTGATTTTCATTCCTGTATATAGCTAAAGAAAGGGCCTGTTTAGACACTGTGTACAATTCCTGGGCAACTGCCTGCACTGGATGGGAAAGAGACATGTATAGAGAGAAACGGTTGATGTGCGGTGAAGAAGGGTACATGCAGGAACCCAACACATGTACACCACATCCGTACACCACGTATGTAGTATCCCTCAACACACAAGTATTGTGCAGATTTATTTATTATTTTTTCCATTTAGAACTGGCTTATACATCTTATGTGGATTATTTGATGGATTCCTGTATCCAAGTACTGTTTAGCTTTGAACCAGAGATTTATTGCGTGCTGCACATAGCGGGAGCAGACTAGTATCAGTAGCTCTAGTATAAAGATTACTGCAAATGTGCGACCTGCAGAAAGGTGCACCTGTCTTTCACAGGATATTCATCGTCATCGCAAATAGAAATTTTTGAAAGTAGCAGGTATTATGATTTTTCAAGACTCTGAATCTTTCAAATAACTTGTTTCATTTCGACCACAAGACTGAGTCACAAGAGTTGATAACATTGTAAATGCTGATGCTTTCGGATGAAATATCAGAAACCCAGGGTAATCATCCAGAGCCATGGAGGTTTTTATTTTTCCTTCCTTTTCTTTCCTTTTCTTTCCTTTTCTTTTTAGTATTATGATTGTCAATTTGTCCGTCATCTGTCTTTTCATTCCACAACTCGTATGGTCCACTCATCAGCGCGCATTCAATCAGAACTCTGCTCACTGCTTAAACACACTGCCTCCAATTTTTTCCTCCAAGCAAGTGCATTCATTAGCAAATCCCTTTAGTAGTTCAAAATCAGGCTGCAAATTAACTTTTCAACTTCTCTTGGCGTTAATGGCACCAAGTGTTGCTCCCAAACAATGTGTAAGTGTGGCTGGTGAGAGTAAGACAGTAACCCCACATGCTGAGTCGGTAGACCCCACAGTTAACTGACCAATTCAGAGGTCATCTTCTGAGATAAGACCTGCTAGTTAACTGAAACAGTAAGAGTAGTTAACTGAGAAAATAAGATCTTATACGTCTGCAATCACATTTCTAAGAGAGTAGACCTCATAGTCTTAGAGGTACAGCTCATATTCTTCCCATACTCTTAGACAATTGACCATAGTCTAAGACAGCAGACCCTTAGACATTATAGCTAGTCTTTTCATAACATTACATGCCTGTAGAAGTGCAAACCCGTACATCAAGGTATAACTAGAAGTATCAGGTAAACGCCCATATTAAACATCAAAAGAAGCCCGACGACTCCGTTTCTTCTCACTATGACGCTTCTTATCCTCAAGTCTTTGCGATTTGGCCTTAGCAGCCAATCTCCTCCACTTGGCCTTATGGATATCCTGCACTTCATCCGGGAAGTGTACACAAGCCTTTATTTCCGCCAAAAGTTTACGGAAACATTCGTCCACATTAACTTGTTGATTTCTAGACGTGTCACTTTGTATAAGAAGACCGCCAGCTTTGGTCTGGTAGCGAAACGGGACGCCTTTAAGCTGTTCTAGCACTGCACAGGGCATCCAATGTCGACACGAGGATCCGAGCCAGTCCGAAGCCCCCAACGCCACCGTGGCCTTGGAAGATGTTTTATTGACTTTTTGACCTCCTGGACCTGAAGCCCTACTGAAGGAGATTTGGAAGTTGTCACGAGGAATATCGGTATGAGACAGATTCTGAAGCCAATGGCGGGCCACCAGAATGGAATCTTGGCCAGCCTTTGAATCTGCCAAATTTCTATGACTTGAAAATGCCCTAAAAGGGTATTTGAAGGGGAATCGAATGGAGAAGAAAGATGGGAGCATGGATGAGAGACGCGGACCTCCGTACACCTCGAATTTGACCTTGGATAATAAGACTGCATACAGAAGCCATCAATATACAGTCTTGTTAGCGCAGTCCTGGAACCGTCTCCCCTCTGATTGTTTTCTTTAGTATGGTGGAAGTTAGCCAGACTGTATACAGCGATTGGCCATTTTTATACGAATCAGCACTCACAGCTGTGGCCTCATGGCTTTTTAGGTCCAAACAAGTCATAGGGTTAGATTGGTGTAAAGGCTACTGCACAAAACAGTACCATTTACTTGAGGTGTTGAAACGGGTGCGAATACCTCCGGACCCTGAAGCCATACCTGAGCCAAGCCAAAACGAGAACCACCATTTTCACAATTGCATCTAAGAAATGAATCTTCAAGTTGGTCTTGAAATTGATCAAATATCTTGTGATGTTGAAATTGATCAAATGTCTTCTGATGTTGAAATTGATCAAATGTCTTCTGATGTTGAAATTGTGATCTTCTGATCTTCTGATCTTCAACTTCTGATGAAATTCTCGAATTCTCATCAAATTCCTATCAAATTCCCATCTTCAGATTTTCAGATCTTCAACTTCTGATCAAATCCTGTATGCACCAGTGACCATCGTCATAATCTCCATCATCTGTTTTGCTCATGATTGGCAGCTTCTCAATTTACCTCTCGACTCTATACACTCTTTATCACATTCTCTGCACCTGAAACCTCTACTGACACATTGTCAGGCTCCACAAAAGCGGCAATGACCTTTCCGTCCTGTACCAAAGCAGCATACCGTTTGGAACGCTCATTGCCAAAAAACTTGGAGGCGTCAAAAAGAACATCCCACTCCTTGGAGAATTCACCCTTGGGGTCGGCCAAAAACTTGAAGGCTTTATTTTTGTCAATACTTTCACCCCAAGCCTTCATGACAAACGCATCGTTCACACCAACAACGTAAAAGTTGGAAACCCCAGAATCCTGAAATTTCTTTAAATTCTTCAAGTACCCAGGAACATGGGAGGCGGAACAAGCAGGGGAAAAAGCTCCTGGAACTCCAATAATGATGGATTTGCCGCTCTTGGTTTCGGCTGCCAAGTCCACTTCGTTTCCTGGAGACCCTTCAAATAAGGATGCCGAAGGCACCTTGTCTCCGGTGGCAAGGAATGATGGAGAAGAAGAAAAAAACAAGCGCTTTGTGACTACGGTAGACGCACGCTTTGGAATAGCTGCCAAATGGTGATAAATTTGCATGTTTTAAATTGAAGAAAAGGGAGGGCTTTTTAACCTGGCTTTATATAGATTGCTGCGCGGGGATCACGTCATTGTGCAGTATTAACCCATGCACCCGTACACCATGATCCTACATCATTGGGCGCTCTTTTGATGTACGGGTGCACTTATACCTCTCTTCACCTAACCGCCAAACATGTCTGAAACTCAAATCACCCCACAAGAGGCGCTCGGGCTCTATAAAAACACCCTTAACTTCAACGTAATCTCCCGCTACGATGAACAGGTCAAACAGCTTCTATACACGACGTCCCACTGCGTCATCTACAAATTCAAAGACCAGGACTGGTCCAAGACTGAGTACCAAGGCACGTTGGCGCTCTATTTACGTCACTTCTCAGACGCCGTCCCTGGCCGTCCCCTCACCAGTGATGATCTCCAAAATTTATTTTGCTATGGGCTCATTCTCTTGAACAGGCAGTCTCCTGATAACTTCTCTTTGGGCCTACTCCCGAACCATGCAGTCAAGAGCCTTTTTCCCAATCCCGCTAGCGGCATTTGCGAGATGAATATTGAAATGAACGATAACTTAATCATTGTGAAAAATGTCTTGGGCGAGATTTATGGCTTATGGATATTTAATGAGGCTGACAGGCAGAAATTGTATAAGTTGATTAATTTCTGTTTGAACACGAATTCTGAATAGAGAAAAGAGCCTTTTGTTTTAGAACCTTTACATGTACAAATGAGATGAAGCTGAAAATTACTTTTTTCAAGAGATTGTATGATAACAAGGAGATTAATACTGAAAGATGTGTTATAAGGATATCAATAGTGTCTGTTATAAGGAGATTTGTCTGTGATACGGAGATCAATAGTGTCTGTTATAAGAAGATCAATACTGTCTGTTATAAGGAGATCAATACTGTCTGTTATAAGGAGATTTGTTTGTGATATGGAGATTTGTCTGTGATATGGAGATTTGTCTGTGATATGGAGATTTGTCTGTGATATGGAGATTTGTGTGTGATGTGGAGATTTGTCTGTGATATGGATTTGTGATTTGTCAAAGAGGTGATATCAAGGGGATTAGTACTCAAGGATCATTGATAACAAGAACTCAATGATCAGTAATAATACTGAGATGAATGGTTTAGAAGATAACAAGAACATCAGTTCTTAATGATCAGTGATAAGGAGATCAATAAAGTGATTAGTACTCAATGATCAGTGATAAGGAGATGTGTCAAGGAGATTTGATCAGTCATTAGGAGATGTGTCAAGGAGATTTGATCAGTCATAAGGAGATGATTAGTGATGACTGATAACAACATCATCAATACTCAATGATCAGTCATTATACATGGTTTCCAAGGTGATCAGCGAAAAAGGAGATACATCCCTTGACAATTGATTTGAAATTGATTTGACTTGGTTTATTGCATGTATCCTGCACGTGATGTGAAGAAGTCATGCATAGCCACCTACTAACCATAACCAAGACGGGAGAGTAGAGACTATGACAAGACTAAGCCTAAGAAGAAAGCAATAATAATAGGAACATGCAAGACCACTTTGGGTAGGTCTGAAACCCCACAGTTGGTAACCAAAAAAGAACTCTGCACACAAAAGGAAGGCGTCTATAAAGTCTATGTCTAGTGTTACTCCATTACTCTCAAGCGAGTGGTTCAGTCGAGACTAACAAGGTGGTATGCACACATAGCCAAAAGTCTATACTAACTACTGACTACTATGACACTAATAGTTTAATTGGGCCAGTCCTGCATGCACAGCCTAAAAGACTGCAAATGTCATCATCAAAGTTGTCAACATTCTCCAAATCTTAGTAGTGAGTGAAAGAAGCAATTCAACTAACTCCTTTAGGTAATTAATTCTGATTCTGACATAACTGCTAACTAAGGAAACCCTTATATATCCTTCTTGGCCGCTGATACATCAGTACATCAACTATTAATCCAGGGGTGATGACATAGAAGATAACATTAGTGTTCAGTGGGTCCATTATAAAAGGGGTGATATTTAAAAGGTTAATTAGACAAGACTATCAAGAGTACTCCACAAGTGACCATAGAATAACCTGGCACTCAGTCTGGATAGAAGAACTGATTGACCATACTAGACTATTTACTTGATGTCACTCCTTGTTGTACAGTGGCTGAGCTACTGATGTTTGACGCTCAACTGGAACTTTCCTCTTTACAATTAAGCTGCCTGTATGCAACCAGACATGTAACGAATCAGAAGTAACGAATACTAATATCAAAGAATTTAACAATAACCTTGAGTGAATTATTACTAGAAAAATTACTACCACATCATTTATAAATAGTGATGTTGAAAATTTAAGAATTGACTTGGATAGAAGAGTAGGTTGAATTCGCGCACTTGTAAAGAGTTAAAACCGCACTTAAAGACCATCGGTAGATGCAGTAAAAAAATAAATTATGGGCATCGCACTACCCGTGGGACTAAATCACCTACCATGTACGATCAGACGTAATCTTATAGACCTTTACAAAGCAAGCATGAGTATAATGGCTATTCAGCCATTCCCGACGCTCACTGGAATTGTTTCGCTCGGATTTAGGACGTAACAAGGCGCCATGCACACATGCCTCAAAAGTCTATAAAAGATTCAAGAATTCCTCTTTTTGAGAATCCATCAACGAATAAACAGAGTTACAAAAGTACCAATTCATTAAAGAATCTAACAGATATATAGAGAGATATATACAGAGAGATATATACAGAGAGATATATACAGAATAAATAATAAATAATAATGTTAGATTCTTTGCGTTGGTAGGTTTATAACTCAGTTTATTCGTTGATGAATCGACTATTTGAAATTTATAGACTTGCGTATGTAGGTCTTACTCGGCTGCAACCATTCCCTTTGAGAGTACGGATTGGCTGAATTGTCGTTGTACTCCTATTTGTTAAGGTAATGACAATTCCGGTGAGAGTAGGGAATGATTGGATTGCCGTTGCCTTCCTGCTGTGAAGATCTGGTACTTCCACGACTGATTGCAATCGTAGGTGATTTTTACTCCCATGGGTAGTGGGTATCATGGGGGATCTGCCAATAATTAATAATAAATTACTAGTAGGCATTTTATTGTAGTTAGATAATTTTTCTTGGTATGTGGATCCAGGTATTTGATTAGATTATTAAGGTGGTGGTGCGCTCGCCTTCACCGCTGCCTAGGGAGGGCTTATCTCAACAATCCCTGTCAACGAGTACCTAGCGTGTACGGAGAAGAGATAGTCCGTGTTGAGCTGCAAGCATTCTTGTGGTTATGACAAGATGCAGAAAGCAGGTGATTTGTTGGCACGTGGTGAGCCAGATGCAACAGTTGCAATCTCAGAGAACAATAAGGGCCATACACGGCATTGGCAACAGTCCGGGCCGATGGCTGGATGGTGTATGCAGGCAGCTTGACTGAAAGTCTATATAAGGGTGCCCCGCCACCCTTATGACTAACCATTGCTACAGAGCGGTCAATCCGGAAGCCCCTAGCTAGGAGTACTAATATGACTACGCCACCTTATGAAAAGCTGCGTATGTGTTATATGCAGGCCTGGGACAATATGTCTTAAGGTGAGTGGAAAAAAATATGAGGTGCGGTGGCGCCGTCTTAGGATTTTGGTATAATATATATACTAAAACATAAGTTGAAACCCTCAAAGTAAAGGGTTTTTTATTTTTTATTTCTTTATTTTTTTTATATTTTTTTTATATTTTTTTATATTTTTTTTATATTTTTTTTATATTTTTTTTTTTTATTTTTTTTTTTTATTTTTTTTGGTAGTAGTTTAACTACAACTCTATAATATTGTAGAAAACTGACAAACAAGTCTCGAGAATTAAAATCTCCCACTAGAGAAGTGCTAAGGTAACTGCAGGCCAACGAGGATAGAAACCGGATGTGCGCGACATGACCTTTAGGACAATTTAAAGGTGTCGATAGAAGGGATTGAAATAAGCCAAGCGAGACAGAGTAGAGAGTAGAGAGTAGAGAAAAAACAGAGTACACTACAATAAAAAGCTCGTCTATTTAACATGCATTCCATGTCCAATTACTCATTCTATCTTATTGTTTAAGTATGTTATGAATATAGTGCAGGCATTCAAATTGATTGCATAAGAAGTCCATGACTATGTATAGTTGTACATTGTCTAGATTGTCCAGACATTGGTATCTAGATCCGAGCTTTGAATCTTCTGACACCAATGGCATACTTGATGGAAGGAGTTTGGACCCCCAAAAGATTATGTGCATTCAAAATAGATGTACCTTTTGATCAATATTCAGGATATTGAGTATTTCCATGGTGTAGCACAAGGGCAAGTAATGGATAGTCTGTTGAAGTCATTTCCTAGTGGAACAAGTGATAATCATAGGGATTAATCATAGCTTAGTGGAAAGGCTTTTTAATACCGCGTCCTTGTACCGATGTGCGTAATCCCAGTTGGATACTAGTCCCTTAGAGGGTTTTTAAAATTGTCTGGCTAATGTTGAAGGGTATCATGTCATTCTCTGAGTCCATTATGGTAGTCCTTATATCCGTCAGGTGCTTACCCACCACATAAAGATTGGTTCCTGGTGGCCCTGTTGGAGCCGCCTAGGGATCTTTTTTTTTTTTTTTTTTTGGTTTTATTTTATACGGGTCTATAAATTTAGGGGTTGAAAAAAACTCATGACACAAGTCTCGAGAGTTAAAAACTCCGACTAGAGAACAGCTAAGTTAGCTGCGGGGCAGCGAGGATAGAAGCGGATTCGCGCGAGTTTAATGACCTCCGTCAAGCGAAACTTTAGGACAATTTAAAAGCGGTTGACCTTGGGGATTGAATTAAGCCATGTTCAAACGAGTTGAATCTGGCGATAGCGGGAACGTCTCTCTTGGTAGGTTCAGTAATAGAACCGAGCTTTGAATCATGTGATCAATGGCATCGGAATCATGTGATCAATGGCATCGGAATCATGTGATCAATGGCATCGGAATCATGTGATCAATGGCATCGGAATCATCTCATCAATGGCATCGGAATCATCTCATCAATGACATCGATGGAAGGGGTTTGGGATGGTCCCAAATAATTCCGGCATTGTAATAGATGTGCTTGACCTTTTGTTGAATTGTTTCCAATTCGAGAACTTCCCATGGCACAAGGGCAAGTGGTGGATAATCTGAAGTCATTTCCTAAGTGGAACAAGTGATGATGGGAAGTTGGGATAATAGTATAATAAGATAATAGTATATTAAGATGAGGAAGGTTGTCTTGAGCTTTCGCCAGAAGAGTTCCCAGTCTCAATCACCTGCTATGGTGATTATTGTCTTGCTCGTGACAAACTCTGGAGCCAGCACCTTTGCTTTCTTGCTCCTTAAACAATTCACCAGTGAATACTTCATCCTTGTACCGATGAGGGTATTCACGGTGTAGGGAAGAGGACTTGGTTGCGTAATTGGACGTGGGAGATTAGTGGGTGCCCTCCCACTTTGAAAAGTTATGATGTGTCCTACATACAAAAATTAATCTTGTCACGTGAACATCCTTTACTAAAATTCCCCATGGGTTTATGAATGATATTATTGGAAAATCCGCCATAATCATAAAAGTACTGAAACGTACAATCATATGACCTCATATCAAATATTATTATTATTATTATTATTATTATTATTATTATTATTATTATTATTATTATTATTATTATTATTATTATTATTATTATTATTATTATTATTATTTGGTATAGTGGCATTCAGGCACCGACCTACCGATGGAGATTTGGAGGTCACATGAGCGCGCACGTGACGCGCGACCTTTTTTACAAACAACGCTCCGTATTAGTACAACTCCAAACCCTGGTTCATTCTGTATATATCCAAGCGTGTCATTAAAGTGCCCGGTAGATCGCCCAGCACACACATCTACAGAGACTAAACGTTGAATATTACTGGTGCATTTTTTCTGCAAAGTATCTTGTGACAAACTCCTTCGCACTATTCTACCCGAGCAGAACATCCGTCCTTGTTTATTTATCCCATATTTTTTTTTTGGACTCTTTCAACCGCCTGAATTACCCTCGTTGATTTTCTTTTACTTGTGGTATGTCGGAGTGGACCGCTGAGCGACCTAGTGCTCCTAACGGACCCAGACCCAATGGACCCAATGGACCCAATGGACCCAACGGACCCAACGGACCCAACGGACCCAACGGACCCAACGAATCCAACGGACCCAACGGACCCAATGCCCCGACAGCTGCACAGAAGCTCCAGCTTTTAAAGCAGAATAGGGCCAAATTTGCCAATTATCACTTTGCCTCAACGCTGCAGGAAATTCTTAAGAAGTATGCCAAGTATCCACCTTCATTGAACTTCCATATCTACGATACTCATTATCGCTTCAACAATACGCAGGATAGTAATATTGTGCCCAAGGAATCCGCTATGATTAAGAGTTTCTTGAAACATGTCATCAATGAAGAAGTTCCTGCTGAAATGACTGAGCTCCTCAAGGACTTTGCCATCAAATTCTATGATGGCTGTCTTGTTTTGCAAGTCTATGACCATAGAACAAAGAATTCCTGTGGAGAAAGTCCCCAGACTGCTGCCGTTGAAAATCCTGATAAAAATCCTAATAATGAGAATGATGCCAAGACTGCCGATGCTCACGACCTGAAAGCTGAGAAACCATCTAAACCAAAGGCTTACAGAACTCTTCTAAGGCCCACGCCGCAGTCTCTCTACTACGATTTACTCTACCATACCGACTCTACGCTCACTAAGTTTACGGATGTGCTATCGCTCCAGATGGAGTCGGAAATCCTTAACTTAACCAATCGAAAGCTCGACCTTTCCGTGCCCTTGAACCCCTACCTCCAGGCAGAATACCTCCATCCCGAGCTGGCGTTTCCTCAGATTAAAACTAACCCGGAGACTGGTGATGCAACCATTGTGCACTCTCACAGAGAGCCTTCCAAAGTGGAGATCCGCAAGTTGCACCAGGACCAGCTCACCATGCACAAACTGTCGGAGTATGAAGAGCTCATGTTCTTGCTCTCAAACAAATACAAGAGTCCCGCAGAAAGCACTTCTCAAAAGAAGCTTGTTGTTGTGGGACCTGCGTTCTCCACTGCTGCTGATGGAGCTTTGGAGTCTACGCCGCCAAACGGCACCCTGGCCCCAAGAATTTCGACTACAAACGACAAGAAGCCATCAATTGCTTCGACTAAAATCGGCTCTTCCTCCGTGTTTCCGACCGGAAACAGCACCGCCAATCGTTTCATGCGGCTCAGATTTATCGAGGAGATCCGCAAGAGAAAAGAATCTCAGAAAGCACAAGCAGGAGCCGCGGTGGCTGCGCAGGCACAGAACCCTATGGTTTCAAATAATCCTTCCATCGCTAGCACCTTCAAGCAACAAGCTGCACAGACGCAACAGGTACAGCAGGTACAACAGACACAACAGGCACCACAAGCACAACAAGCACAACAAGCACAGCAGACACAACAGCAGCAACAGCAGCAAAATCTCCAGAAGGCAAATGCACGATTCCAGCTCCAGAAACAGGCAGCTAGTCCGCAGTTTCCTGCCCAAAATGCGCAGTTTCTGAACAAGTTTGTAGGAGGCCCCGGGCAGCAAATGAATGTTCAAAGCCTGCCGCTCCAAAACGTGCTGTTCCAAAACCTGGTTCAACTTCAGCAGCAGAACGTGACGCCCCAGCAACGCATCTCCAACATGCATGCGCAGCGAAACCAGAGACTGTCTCAGATAGGAATGATGCCCCAATACGGCAACCCCGTGAACTCATCCACAGGAAATGGCAGAGTGCAGAACCAAATGCCAATGCAGAACCAGCAAATGCAAGGACAAACGGCTATTCAGAATCAAATGAATCTGCAAAACCAGATACAAAACTCTGCTCCAGCGCCTATACAAAACCAGATACAGAACTCTGCTCCAGCGCCTATACAAAACCAGCAAACCCAAACTCCACAGCAACAAGAATTGGCCAAACAGGCCAGTCGCTTAAGAGCTCAGCAGTACCAAATGCAGCAAGCTCGTCAGCAAATACGTCAGCAGCAGCAACAGCAGCAGCAGCAACAACAACAACAGCAACAACAACAACAACAACAACAACAACAACAACAACAACAACAACAACAACAACAACAACAACAACAACAACAACAACATCATCATCATCAACAACAACAACAACAACAACAACAACAACAGCAACAACAACAGCAACAACAACAACAACAACAACAACAACAACAACAGCAACAACAACAACAGCAACAACAACAACAACAGCAACAACAACAACAACAACAACAGCAACAACAACAACAACAACAACAACAACAGCAACAACAACAACAACAACAACAACAACAACAACAACAACAACAAAACTTCCAAGCAAAGAGGCAGAAAATCAATGCCCAAAATCAATACGGATCTGTTCATAGTACCCCTCAAATGACTAACTCACAAGCAAACTCCAACATCGGAACACCCAACTTGGGAACACCCAACATGAACGGAAACATCAGCTCCAGAATGGGCGGAGGGTCTTTATCTTCACCTCAAATGCAGCAGGTTTCCCATATGATGAACTATGCAGGACAGACAGGACAGCAAATCAACCAGACGCAACCCCAGCCACAAATGTCCAGCCAAGGCCTGGCACAATCGCTTGCTGGTGCACAACGTCCACTTTCAGCGGGCCTGGCGCAGACTGCAGGTAGACCAGGTACGCAAGTAGGTCAGAAACCTTCCATTCAACAGCAGCAGCAGCAGCAGCAGATTTTCCAAATGACGTTGACTCCTCAAGAACAGCACACGTTCCGCCAATTGCAAACACGGATGAATGCTCTCGTCCAAATGGGGAACACGGGCATGGCTCCTAACCGCAGCAGACTTACACCACAACAACATCAACAGGCGATCCAGCAAGCCAAGCATATCCAGCAACAACTCTTGCAGCGATTTCCAACATATTTTCAAAGGCTCAGGCAATTCCAGGCGCTTCAGCAACAGAGAAGACAGGCAATGCAGAGACAGTCGAATACGGGTGGGGGAAGTGCTCAAAACCTGGCCAATTCTTCAAATTCTTCTGGTCAACAAAGCCTCCAGAATCATCTCCTGCCACAGATACAGCAGCAACAACAGCAACAACAGCAACAGATTTTGCAGAACGGGATGGTATCTCTGCCAGCTATGCAGCAGCAGCAGCTCATGAACCTGCCCATGATATCCCAGATGAACAACATGCAGGGAAAACAATAGAAGTACTGGCTTTAGGCCATTGTAGATCTACAAGTGCTAGACATTATTTGCAATCAATAAAAGCAATCAAACAAGACATTATCACATAATAGGGTAACAATAGTGAAGATATCAATAGGGAAGAGATATCAATGGGAAATATATCAATGGGAGATATATCAATGGGAGATATATCAATGGGGAAGAGACGTCAATAGTGAACAGCTGAACAAATCATTGAATTAGTTCGTGGAGTTCACCAAGTAGCTTCCGTATGCCGCCAACGCCATGAGTGTACCTGTCACATACATAGCGCCCTTTCCAACCTCCCATAAAATTCCGTTGAGTCGCCTTTTCTTTATAGGAGGCACCGTGGCATTCTCTGTACTTGTGACTTCGATTTCCTCGTGATTCCTCTTCTGGCGGTAAGAGATTCCAACGTTGAGCCGGGCCTCTGATGTAAAGGGGCGCCATTCCAATTTTTCTTCCCAGAATTGGTCAACCACGAAATTGGGAACACTGATATCAGTAAGGTCACCGACAGAAGAAGACTTTTGGGATTCTTCGTCACTTAATTCAATAACTTCGTCACTTAGTTCACTCATGACACTTTGATCATCGCTAAGATCACTTTGATCGTCGTCAACTTCAAATTGATTCTCACCAACCTCACTCTCATCATCACCAACCTCACTTTCATCCTCACCAACCTCACTTTCATCCTCACCAACCTCACTTTCATCCTCACCAACCTCACTTTCATCCTCACCAACCTCACTATGATGCTCGCTCAATTCACTTAGTTCATTTTGTTTGTCTGAGGAAACATTTCCAAGTTCACTTGAAGCTGCAATCAAAGTATCTCCATGAGTACTGGACCCCGACTTACACACCTTAGTAATATCAGAATTAACATTATCTCCAAGCTCATTAAGATTGACAAGATATTCCGACCTGTCTTCATTGAAGTCCAGATCGGGCCCCAAATTAACGAGGATCTCAGACTCATCGTCGGAAAGATCGTTTGCAGAATTGACAGAGCCCTCTGACTCACTCATAGTAGATTTTTCAGCATCGGAATCCGTGAGTTGGAAATGGTCCTTGACTTGAAACCTGCTATCTGTGTTATGGGGATAGTCGGAATCACTAATATCAGTGCATTTGCAAGAATCCGAATTCAACAAGTTGGAAAAGGACATACTAGAAATCTCCTTCTTGTCATCAAATTCGTCTTCATCTACCTCTTCATTTAGCTCATTTAGTTCATTAACCTCATTCACCTTATCCACGTTATCCACGTTATTCACGTTATTCACGTTATTCACGTTATTCACCTCATTTAACTCATTCATCTCATTCATCTCATTCACCTCATTCACCTCATTCACCAAAGTGTTACTAGAGTTAGTGGCCGAGACAAAATCTTTGGCCATAATACTCTTACAGTGCGAGTGACGTTCCAAGACAATGGTATAAGTACTTAAATCAATCTTGACCACACGGAATTGTAGCTGGATCTTGGGATTTAAAAATGTCGATAACGGCACCGTCTTCAGGAGACCTCTATTATTTCTCATGGTCAGAATGTATGATAAAGAACGGTTCAAAACAAAGCCTAGGATATCACCCTCTTTCAATGGAATGCGATTGAATGGAATGAGAAGATCATTATTCTTGATGGTACCAAAACTGGAGTTCATGTCCTCAATTACCACCTCGTTGTTCTGTACAAGTAAGCGGGCATGCTCCTTAGAAATGTGGGAGTTTGCAAGGCACAAATTGGTGCTTTTTGCCACCCGCTCAACCACCCGGGTAGAAGCTCTTCCAATAGAAATAGGAGTTTCTCCCAATACTACCACCCGCTTATCGAGACAATTGCAGGACAAAGGTTCAGGAGATTCCATTAGCTTAAATAGATCACGGGTTGAGTCTCGAATATGGGGTTTGTGAAAGAAGAAGAGATCCACTTAGAGCGAAATTCAACCTTCGTAATATAGAATTATGCTTGTAATTGACCTTATCTGGTTACTTTCTGTGGGTGACTAGTTAAGGTGTCTTTATTGGTGTAAATAAGTAGGGGTAGCAAATAGTGGCGCACTAAAGATTAGATATTAGGGGGTATTTCGCGGCCTGCATATAACCGTGCTGCAATTACCTAAAGGAATCACTGGACCGAGGAAAAAAAGGCTATTGCAAGATGTGACGGAAATTTGGTGTGGGGATATATATGCAGCGGAAGAGTCCAGAGTTGGTAGCATTTAGAAAAATCTAACGCCAAAGTCTTTGTCACGTGATCCCGGGGCTGCTGCGTGGCTGCAAATTCCGCGAGTGCGCACTATATAAAGGGAAGGGGGGCGCGCTCATAATGTGCTCATAATACGAGCTATTTTTTAGACTAGTATTTCTGATATGATGGTAGATATTAGGGTGGATGTACGGGTTTATAAAAAAGGGTGCAGAATTAGCAGAGAACCTACTAACATAAGGGCGCCTGTGATGTCAGCGTCAGCGAACGCCACCAACTACCAAGTGCTCCAACTACCAAGTGCCACCATATTGCCCCCAAATGCCCAACTACCAATGTCACCATATTGTCCCCAAATGCCCAAAATAGAAGATCCAAGTTCTTTCTGGGAAAAGCTTTACCAATTTCAGAACTCATCTCAGAAGTAAACAAATCTCTCAAAGAATCAAGAAACGTTTTGGGTCAATTTGCAAAGTCCCAGCCGGCTAAGATGGTGAAATCTTTGGTGGACTTCATCGACTCAATTTCTGACTCGATCGATGTTCAAAAAGCTGTCAATCGTTATTCAAGTAAAGCAATCAATCCATCGTTGGCCGTTGAAGTTGTCCTTTTGAGACAGAAATTGAGGTTTTGTGATAAGTTGTACGAGAAAGAAATTTACAAGGAGGGCTTGAGCATCATCACCGGTTTGTTGAGGGAATACAAGAAAGTAGACGATAAATCGTCTTTATAAAGGTTTAATTAATTGAATGGCGCATTTACCATTGAGAAACATTCCTAAGTCCAGAGCAGCCTTTAGTAGTGCCAGAACCTCAACAACTTGAGCTACTGTCGTAAGCTATTGAAAGCAGAGACTGGTATCTTAAAAAGCTGAAGACAAAAATTACAAAAGGGCATTCTCTTGGTTTAGAGTGCATCCTTGTTTTGAAATACAGGATTTTGATTAAAATCATGTTGAATTTGATTGATGACGTCAAGACCATTTTGAACTATAAATTACCAGTCCAAAGATTGATTATATGAACGCAATTGCCACTGCTTACTCAAGTAGGTGGTTGAAAGATTTGAGGTGTCTGCTTACTCTGATGAACCAAATTAAATGACTTATTATATGAAAATTTGTTGGAAGAATATTAAAAGACTATTGAATCTTAAGGAGTTATCGTTTGTTTCCGAGACATTGACTTGAACTTGAGCAAGTGGAAGGAAAATTATCTGAAATGATCTTAGAAGAAGTGTCACACCAACTACCAACTACCATAATTTACTACACTACAATATGGTAGATACTATGGATATGCTAGAGTATGGTAGTATTTAGGGTTTGTGATAGTATCCTAGTAAAAGTGTACACTTTACTAGCCTGAGTCGAGCCGTTAGTGTCCCAGTCATTCCAAAAGTATCAAACTACTTCCTACCTTCATTGGCTTTCAACAACATTCTGCTAAACTGTGAAAGCCAATGGCATTTTATTGGTCGTGCAGATACGGCTGGCCTTGACTTCTTCACAGAGGCAAACCACACCTATTTGTCATAGTCATAGTAGTTTTGACAAGGTTCCGGACAATACTGGGAATTCAAATGGTGGCGGAGTCCCAGACTTATCAGCCATATGAACAACCCACGAGACATGCAAGCAGCACAGAGCATAATGCAGAGACCATGCAGTGATTGATGGAAAACCCTATGATTCACCAAATTGCCAAAAGTTTGGGTGGAGACCCTGGACTTGACAATATTCAGAACATGGCCTGTCAATTCACGAGCAACCAGAATCAGAAAAACGAGAGCTGTTCACGTGCAGAAAAGATGAGACACATTATGATAATTCCTGATATAAGAATCATCAAGCAGGTCTCACCAATGACAAGATTCAAAATCTCATGAGTGTTCAATAGGATTTAAGTTTGAGGTAGTGAATGCTACTTCAGCCTAGTCACATGCAAAGTCTGAACATGAACAGTGAGTGAACATAGTCTAGGATCTGGGACAACTTGAAATATCTATACTTTGCACATTAATGAGAGATGAGAGATGAGTGATCACTATTACAGATGACACAATAATTATGATTATTATTGTTGGATTCTTTAATCAGTTTATTCGTTGATGAAACTGCTATTTCGAAATCAGGTTTATAAACTTTTGGGGCAGTTTACACAACCATAGTTCAAAATTAAACCTAAACACATAGGGTGGAAACGGCGATTAACGGTTCCTAACAATACCACACGGTCGTGTCTTTGAGGATTAAGAACACTGGATTATCGTTTGGACCCTGAATTGTCAGGGATGTACGGGTTTATCAGATGGCACATGGTAGGTGATTTTTACTCACATCCTGACAAAGCAGACGAGCAATGATACTTTCCCCTATCTTCTGAGATACCTGTGAAGATCCGTCGAGCCGGCTTCCTATCAAGTTGAGGACGCCGGTGATAAGCGGTACCCGATATTTCCGGCTTTTCTATATCAGACTCCAGGCTTCCTCTTTGAGAATCCACGAAAAAACAGAAGTGATACAAACCAAAGAATCGATATGGAGGTTGCACCCTTGCTACCGGTCTTTTAGGCGTTATCTTCTACTATGGCAATCCTTAGTGACTCTCTCGCCACCTCATCCATGCCATCAACGGACCTTGGAAGAGCCCTCTTGGGTTACCTCTGAACCCGGAACTGCAGTACTCAACCCTGGCAGACTCAACCCTGGCAGTTACTCTTAAACTGATTAAGAGTCTTACATCCGGATCTGGATGCTATGGGCCATCACTTGGCTTCATATCCAAGACTGTATTCCATCACTGGGAATCTCGAAGTTCCTCACCTACCTTGAACACTCCGTACACTTCTACTATCCACAAGACAGATTTCATCAGGGAAAGTCACGGGAATCAGCGTCTTATCGAGGCTTCAAAAGTAGTCGGACTCTAGCGATTGGCTAAAAATGGCCGCAGTCTTTTTTCCTTCGGCATTCAAGTCAAAGCCGGCGCGTTGACCCTATTGAAGTGATTACGCAAGTGATTGAGCAGTTCCCCCAGCATGACGGTGGCTCCCCACTTAGTCATTTTTCCCTCGTGGAACCCTTCTCTTGGATCCATCCCATTGGACATGACACTTTAATTGGGAACCCATCAAAAATAAACAGAGTTACAAAGTACCAAGGTATCAAATTATATTATATAATATAGATTCCATGGCACTATGCAAGGGAGTAAGACCTGCAAGGGAACATGGCAAGTCTAGAAACCAGATTTCCAAATACTGGATTCATCAATAAACTGAGTCAAAAAGTATAAGTATGAATGTTATTAAGGTAACAATATTTAGAGTGAGTGAGCGTCTCGGGCGAAATAGCCTTAGCATATTCTCAAACTTTAAATATGTAAAATTTGTTACTTTATTGAACATTTTCACGAATGTAGAGCTTTTAGTGGGCCATTTTTAGTAAGCAGAAGTGGCGATGCGGGATGAAACCGAACGTAAAGTTAAAATGCCAGAAATCACGCTAATCAGACACCGCAAAAGGTGTTAGTTCATCTAGATGCGCTAAGGAGTGTGTAACAAGTCACCGGCCGAATGAACCAGCGCCTAAAATGGATACTTATACTTTACCTCTTTTCAAAAAAGAGAGTAGGCAGGCGTGTGAAGCTTTACTGTGAAGTCCATATCAACAGTAAATGAACATACCTCCAGACATAGCTGTTTAAACAATTTTGTTTTAGGGACGGAAAGGGAAACTGGTTAAAAATCCAGTACTTGGATATGGAAACGGTAACGTAATGAATGTGAAGACGTTGGAATAAGTTCTGGAAAGAGTTTTTTTTATAACATTCAATAACCTTGGAAAAGGATTAATCAGAGATAAGGTTTAGGAGTGGAACACCTGTGAATTATTTTGTAGGCCAGTGCACTTTAAAATCCTTGAAAATATACATCTGAGGGGTGAGTGAGTGAGTGAGTGTGAGTGAGTGTGCTACTACTCCCTCTAAGATCACCATTTTACAAGTACACCTACAGTACATCTACAGATACTCATTTTAGTGCGTGTGCGCGGTAACTGGCCAAGAAAGTGCGACATGCTGCGAATGGTGCGAAAGGCTGCGACCTCGGTTAAGTGGTCGCGAGCGACTGACGATGGGAGGGTAGGCTAGTGAATGCTGAAGTCATGGATCAACTGACAATGTATACAAGAACTAGTACTAGTAGAAGAACTAGTACTAGTAGAAGAAGTAGTAGAAGAAGTAGTAGAAGAAGTAGTAGAAGAACTAGTACTAGTAGAA
>NLAU01000891.1:0-43515 GCA_002370875.1 Metschnikowia arizonensis
GTAGGTTAGTGAACCATCAGATGTGTAGGTTAGTGAACCATCAGATGTGTAGGTTAGTGAACCATCACTTGTGTAGGTTAGACCGAACCATCACTTGATTGTAGGGATGTTGTATTGTGGATGTAGTGTATTTGTAGGGATGGTTTTTCTACTTGTATTTGTGAGTGAGGGTGAGGGTGAGTGGTTTGGCTCGTGCGTACCATCAACACCCTCAATTAAAACACCTTTTTACAAGAGTCCATTTTAGCGCGTGTAGACACTACGAATAGTGCGTGTACAAACTACGAATGGTGCGAATGGTGCGTGCGATGGATGGGTGAGGGTTGACAGCGAGCGCTTTAGTAAAGAGCAAAGTGTGCGAGCGAGTCCATGGGGTACGCTAGAATAGTGAATCAAAGTACTGTATGAATATAAACAGACTTTGTTGAATGTACCTGAAGAATAGAGAAGAGTAGAGAATACACAATACACTCTCATGGGATAATCTACCAGTCGGTTTCTCTTGACCAATCTTCCATGTCTACCCCTCGTTCCAAACTTATCGTTCCAAATCTTATCGTTCCAAATCTTATCGTTCCAATCTTATCGTTCCAAACTTATCGTTCCAAATCTTATCGTTCCAAATCTTATCGTTCCAAATCTTATCGTTCCAAACTTATCGTTCCAAATCTTATCGTTCCAAATCTTATCCTTCCAAAACGCCATCTACATTTAAATGTCTGTAATATAAAGGCTCCTCTGAATGCCAAACATCACTGATCACTGATCACTGACTATTTGATATTTATCCTTCTTATGACTATTCCTGTGATTAGATACTTCATGGCTTGTATAAACATTAAGGTGTCGGAGTATTTTTCAACGGCTTAGCTTGTGACTATTCTATGGCTACTAATTTGGAACATGACATAAACGTGATTGCAGTTCAACAATGAGGTAACTTAATTATAAGTGGAGTGGAGACTTAATTTAACCTGATATAAGATTACATCCCATGTAAATATTACTTGTATATCCCAAATCTAAAGTTGAAAATCCATGCCAATTTCTGCTTTTGCTGCTTTCCAAAAGTACCCTTTGGTAAAAAGGTTGTTTGCATTGGGCCTTTTTCTCGGGTGTACATTGAGGAGACTACGTCCAATGAGCCACAGAAGTTACATGGTTTTTAGTAAATCCAAGCCTGTCAACACTATGCATACACTATAGATAAGGTCAAAACAATCTGCAAAGAATCCTGTTTGTATGTTTAACTCCTCCACTCAATGTCTTGGTTCGTCTTAAAACCTGGGGTTGCCCCAGCCCTCCACGTTTTTCTCAAAATTTCGGATATCGTACGCTGCCATTTTCTCTTTGCTCATGTCGATGATCGGTACGTGTCCCAAGATCGGCAGTTCCAACGTATCTTCTCGAGTGGGCTGCATCGGCTGCTGTTCCTGGTACACAAACGACGTTCCAGCTTCTTTGGAACATATTCTATCTCGCGTGTTTTTGCATTCTCTGCTGGCGATTTTTTCATACTTGTCGCTGAAGTTGTAGTGTGTATCAATCATGTGACCGTTGGATATTCTGAAAAGGGTTTCGTGATTGTTGAATTCTGGCATGAAATGGGAATCCTTTGTTTCAAATTGTGACTCCCATTTTTTGAAGTCGGCATTTTTGTAGTTTGCATTTTTGTAGTGTAAATTCACATTGATTAAGTCGGTACACTTCAATGGTACGTCTGCAATCTTGTCCACATTCTTCATATTTTTCATATTCTTCACAGTCTTGTCCACATTCTTCACATTCTTCATATTCTTCACAGTCTTGTCCACATTCTCCACATTTTCCACACTCTCCACACTCTTCACACTCTTCACACTCTTCAATTCCGCACTCTTCAATTCCGCACTCCTCAATTCCACACTCCTCAAGTCCGCACTCTTCAAGTCCAAATTGTTAAAATGAGGCTCTCGCTTCCTGAACTGTGACTCATTCTTGGATGCTGAGTACACATTCGGTAACGGTGACCCATTCCTCCACTCATCCTTCATGTGACTCTTCCACTCATTCTTGTCACTCTTCCACTCATTCTTGTCACTCTTCCACTCATTCTTGTCACTCTTACACTCATTCTTGTCACTCTTCCACTCATTCTTGTCACTCTTACACTCATTCTTGTCACTCTTACACTCATTCTTGTCACTCTTCCACTCATTCATCTCCCTCATCATCTCATTCTTGTCACTCTTCCACTCATTCATCTCCCTCATCATCTCATTCTTGTCACTCTTACACTCATTCATCTCATTCCTCATCTCATTCCTCATCATCTCATTCTTCAACAGTGATCCATTCCTGAACGGTGACTCAGAAATCTCATACTGAGAATCCCCCAACCCATTAAAAGACTCCGGCGAATTGTACTTAGTACTCCCTGCAAGTTTCGACGAGTCACCCGAGAGTTTATAGGGCGAAATTCCAAATTCTGACAGTTTGGGCTCTTCGTAGACACTGGCCATTCTAAAGTCGTCCATGCTCTTGACCAATCCATTCGACTTTTTCTCCAAATCCCCATTCGTAGTCTTTACCCACTTTAAAAACACCCCGAAAGTATCGCGAAGATTCTGCGTGGCCGTACGCGCCAACTGCTGTTCAATGAGCTTCAAATTGAACTCATTCTCCTCAATCTCATCCACACAAAGCATGGTTTGACATGAATGCGGCCCATTGTTCAACGCCATGTACTGCAACTTGTTCTGGAGCGACTCGTGCTTCGAAATAAGAAACTGCTGTCGTTCCTCTCGTTGCGAAATGGCTCCGAGACTTACTTTAAGCGACTGCAAGTGTTCACACTCTTCAAGCACAGAAACAGAAATGGTTTCCAAAAGCGAGGAAAATACTGTCATGGTGTGCCTTAGTTCTTGCGTGGGCAAGTTGGAGCTCCATTCGCTCAAAGCCTTAATGAATGCCTTATGCATGTCCACAGCTTTGCGATGGTATCGATCGACCTTATCGATCAATTTCTGAATATCTTTGGCCTGGATTTTCTTTTTGTTTTTGGTAGTATATGACGACGGGACCAACTTATGGATCATTTTCATCACTGACGCCGTGGTGGGCCTGGCCAACGAGGGCGTAGCGGTGATTATTGAAGGAAGACTTTTCAGCATTGATTCTTTTTGAACTTCTGAATGTAGACTTTGGTATTTTGAAGACTTTGCCGAATAAAGACTTTTGTATTTTGAAGACTTTGCCGAATAAAGACTTTTGTATTTTGAAGACTTTGCCGAATAAAGACTTTTGTATTTCTGAAGACTTTGGTATTTTTGATGTTCTGATTATGCTGATCAGTCAATCACTTTGGTCGTGATTTAAAGTCTTTGGTTCGATTTTCACACTTCTGATTGACTTTCAGTTTTTGACTCGTTCCACGCAAAAGCCCAACACTTTGCATAAAGTGCAGGGTGCAAATGCCCCACAACACACCCGTGCCTCCCATATCTTTGAAGAAGGTAGTGAATTTTAGATCCAGACACCAGGTGATTCCAAACTCTATCCAGACTAATACACTAATCCTTATTCCTTCCCCGAAACCTCCTCATCTATTTTCAATCCAGTCCATGAAGAAATTCCCAGACGCATCGACTCCACTCCAGCATTTATAGACTCCAGCCCGCGAACTGCACAAGAGTTAAGTGATTCTACCATCTCCTGAACCCGCTCGCCAGTCTTCACCTGCTGCTCAGCCAACTGAGGCAATGTCCGTTTCTCCACCCGCCAAGCAAAGTCTCGCGTATTTCTAAAGGTCTGTGGCATAAAGTACGCAAAAGCTGCCAACCCTGCCCCCACTGGAAATACTGCCTTGCTGAGTACACCCCGGCGCTGCGCCATGATGTTCCCGGAAAGTGTCGCAATGGCCACGTAAAAGATGCTGGGGAAAATATCGTCGTTCTTGTCATGTAAAGAGCTTACTGTGTCGGTCACGCGACGCTCGGCCTCAATCACGCTTGTCTTGGTATCGCTGAGGTAGTTGTCTACCTTGCAATATGCGCTATACAAATTCTGGCGCACACTTTGAAAGCGCGCCTCGAGCGTAGGCATGGTACGCACAGTAACTCCGTTGATCACCGTGGGGGTGGCAAACACCTCGTTGTCGGAGGGATTGCTGGGAACTACAGTTCCTGGCACGGGCACAACATTGGAGTCGTTTTGATAAAAAGTTCTAGCCATTGTCACGTGAAACGAAATGATTATAATTTCTGCCTATGTTTGGGGGATCTATAAGATCTATGGGGGAACTATTGGTGTAGGGAGTATGCCAATGGGTGAAGTTGTAATTGGCGAAGGAGGAGCTGTCGCGGTACAGTATCGCGGTATCACGTGATTCTACAATCACGTGACCCGCACCTCATCTCCATCTTCTACCCTTCCCTTCCACTACATGCTCCAGCTCCGAATCCTTCCCTGGAACACCCCCCCTTCGAGGTATTGTACCTCCTTTCGCTTTAAACAGCGCCCAGAATGGCCATATTCGTTTTTCCGGGCAAAAAGTGATGCCTGGACATCCATTCCCCCTCTCAAAGGCCCTGCCGCTCAAAACGCCACCGAATCCTTCGGCTTTCTTGTCAGAGACGAGCATTTGGCCCAGCGAAATGGATCCCAAAGTAAATTCACACGCTCCGTTCAACTCCGAGAAGAAACCCCCACTTACGAGACCTTGATGTCGCCGTTTCGGAACAAAAATGGCTCTTTTATACAGGGAAATACCGCCGAAGAGGCCCGGCTCCACCCTAAAACTCTCCAGGCTCGTGTTGATAGCTCTCCAGTGCATCTCCCGCCAGAAATCGCAAAGGTAATCAATAAAACCATCCTCCTGCACATACGCCCCCTGAAGCTCCGGGACCGTGCTGCCTCCATATTCCAGCTGTTGGAAAATGATCAGATCCAAAAGGCTCCTGAGACCAGTTTAGATGCCGATGCTCATATTGCTGCGCTTTTTCTTCAAAATTACGCCCATTCGTTCCGGGTATTAAAGGAATTGCAGAAACGAGTGCCTGATTTCTCGCCTAATTCTGTTTTGGACATTGGCTATGGCCCTGCAACCGGTATTATTGCGCTTAACGAGCTTTTTGGGCCTGATTTCCGCCCAGATGTTAAAGAAGCTTATATTGTGGGCCGAGGAAACAAGGAAATGAAGAAACGCGCTAAGATTTTATTATCACGGCAATTAAACGAGGTGGTAGAAACTCTGACCGACTCTATGGATGAAGGAAGTAGTCATGGGGATGTTGAAAACACTGGAGACAGTGGTGCTTGTGTGCAGGACCAGGTACATCAAAGTGGGATTTCCAAGGAGGAGGACGCCGACGCCAACTGCGACGGCTACTACGACCGTTTTGGAGACTTTGTGGGCCCCGTGGATGCATCTCGGGTTCGAGTCCGCACGCGGTTGCGGGACGCTCTCCCCTCCACCAAGCAGTACGAGCTCATTATGGTCAACCAATCGCTCTTGTCACGTGAGTTCAACTTTCCCCGTGATGTGGATTTGAACGTGGAGATGGTTCTCCGTCTTTTGAAGCCCAACGGATATCTTGTAATTATCGAAAGGGGAAATGCCTTGGGTTTCGAGATAGTGGCACGTGCTCGGCAGGTGATGCTTCGGCCCGAGTCACATCCGGACGAAAAGGGCCGAATCCCGAGGCCGTACATCCGAGGCTCTTCGGTGAAGCCGCAGAAGCTTAGACGGGAGGACCAGATGATTACCGAGGATCACGTGACCCACGAGAAGCAGCTTTTGGAGAAGCTTGAAGCGGAGGAAGCTCTGGAGAATTCGCTCGAGGACGAGCTTGTACGGAATTTCGGGCCTGTTCTGGAGGATGAGCTCAAGTTTGAGTTTGAAAAGGATCCTGGCTATGAGTTGAAGGAGGTGTCGAAGCCTCCCGCACCCGTACCTCCTGCCCAAAATCCCCCCGTCAACTACCACCTAAGCGTGGTGGCTCCGTGCCTGCACCACGGGCAGTGCCCCCTCCAACTCGGTGACCCCAAGTTCTACCAAATCTCCAATCACAAGCACCGGTTACAGTTCTGCTCGTTTAACCAGGTCGTGCACCGCCCAAAATATACCTTGGAGCTCAAGAAAGGCAAGCGTTTGGCCACAAAGTGGGACAAGAGCCTGAATGATGGCTTCGGTTTCGACAAGATCTCCCGGGGCACCTTGAAAAATATGCAGGGCACGGGCCGATCCGGCGGAAACAATACTGAATCGGGTAATTTATCTTACTTGATCATGCACCGGGCCAAAAACGACCCTGACACCATTGCTGCCATCAACGATGCACGTGCCCATAATTCTGACACATCGTTATCGTTACCCCGGATTTTGGAGTTTCCCAATAAGGTAAAAAAGAACGTGCGGCTCAAGGTATGTGCCCCATCGGGAAATATCGAGTACTGGCAGATTCCCAAGAGCTTGGGGAAACAGACATACCATGATGCCCGTAAAGCGAAGCAGGGAGATCTCTGGGCACTTGATAAAAAGAGCGCCGTGGTGAAAAGCCGCTTATCTGCAGGAAAGGTAGACAAACTCAACAAGTTGGCCAAGATGCAGAGGAAATTCGTGGTAAAAGAGAAGCGGAAAAAAGAGTGGAAGAAGCTCGTGAGCCGCAGAGAGCTGGATTTTGAAGATCCTTTGAATATTATGGAGGACTTGGCTTCAGATATGGAGTCTTCTAAGAAGTACCGGACAGAAGCAAAGAGGGCCAAATTTGATGTGAACCCACAAGACTTTGACGGTCATTAGTGTATATAGTAAAGTTTAATTGATTTGGGGTGATGTACGGGTTTATGGGATGTACGGATGTACTGAAGGTTTAGATAGTTACGTATATATTACATAGTAGAACGGGGAATACTTTTCAGGCAAATCCTTTATTTGGTTTAAATACTACATTAGATAGTTTCAGGCAATTCCTCTATTTGGTTTAGATACTACATTAGATAGTTTCAGGCAATTCCTCTATTTGGTTTAGATACTACATTACACAGTTTCAGGCAATTCCTCTATTTGGTTTAGATACTACATTACAGAGTTTCAGGCAATTCCTTTATTTGTATCTATAATACAGACGCATTCTAGAGATCCGCCGCTCGCCTACTCAGCACTGATTCAGCAAGCTTCAAAGGATCAGGTCATTAAATGCCTGGCTGGATGCATTAATAATATTCATTGGTATATTAGCGACCAACAACGCGGGGCCTCAACTGCATCAAACTCCCACCAAAAGTGACTAAGTCAACAACATTCTCTTGTCCATTTACTTCTTTCTGAAAGAGCAGCCCTCTGTCAATCTGGCCTTACCTCCAGAAGGAGTACACAACACAGTAGAGCAACCATCACAGGTGACGGCGGTTTGGGCGTGGGAGAACACCGTGGTGATGTTCAAACAGCCAGGACACTTAACGTCCATAAAGAAGGATCTTGGCGATTGGACCAAGGTCTTCAACTTGTGCTTTTGAGCCTCAGACGCTGGGTTTGGGTGTAACAAGTCTTGAACTAAAACCATGTTTGCAGAAAATCGAAGGAGAAAAGTAGCAGAAGCGAGAAAATTCCTTAGGATTTATAGCGAAAATTTTTCTCACGCGAGCACTGCATTCGCACGACCTGTGGCCCAGAAATGTCTCCTTACAAGACATGTCCTGCACACCACTCAAAGACCGCACTGGCCACCCACTCCCTTCAAGTGCAAACCATTAATCATGGATCATCACTCGACTCTTGTTATTCGGATTGAAATGCCTTTGGCTCTTGTAGCTTCTTTATTCCTCGATAGTGGAGTTCCGCCTCTGGAAGCCTCCTAATGGGTGAATCTCTGGGATACAAGTTTAATGAATTCAGCGTGTCCAAAGTCCTTGAAATTCTGCATTGATCCATCTATCGTAGTGAATTCACTCTATTTCAGAACCTTTTGATTTCTAAATATATTATTAAAGAGTAACTCTAAAGAATTAAAGATTCACGTGGTATTCATATTTGTATTTCAAAGAAAAATATGTTCCGTCAGGAGAGGGCGCTGTTCTCTTTTTATATTGCAGTGGCTGCAAGTATTGCGATGCAACACAAACAGGTGAAACAATCTGCACGTTATGTACAAAACATGTCCAAATGTGGTATTTGCTATTCCTTTTGTGATTTGTAAAAAGAATATAAATTACCACGCTCTCCCCTTCACAACTCTATTACTAAAAATTTTTATTATATCAATCGGACCACTAATTGAAAGACTATCAGGCTCTGTGAATATTCTGAATGACTGACTGGGCATACTATTGACTAGTGGCAACTGCTTCTATACTGCCTATACTATCTAGACTGCCTATACTATCTATACTCACCATTCTTCAACCTGTCCATATATATATCTCAAACTAGATAGCCGGTGGTGTACGGAGGTGTGTGTGCGATGTGAAGCTTATCAATCTGCTGAGTTCCACAGTCTGCACGTATATTCCAGATACAATTTTGACGTTTCAGTGGCGTCTTGAAGGAGGGCCTAATCCACCAAGTTTCACTGGACCGTTGTGATCTTGCCTGTGTCTGTCTTATTTCTTTAAACATAGCCAACAAGAGTAGACCCAAAAAATTCCGCCCCCCTTATCGAAAATACGTCTACAAAACATCTTTCACCGATCAGGGGGGATCGGATACAGAGGTGGAATCGCAAGCTCCAAAGCTAAATGACCATTCTGTTTTTGACCCCAAAAAGCTATCCATACAGTCCATCTACGTCTTGAACAAGCAGACTTCGTTCCAAGGCAAAATCTGGCCCCGCTCGCAGTTCGAGAAGATCGATGTGCTTTCGTGTTGCTTATTTTTACAAAGTGAACAGTACCAGCTTCAGCTCCAGCAAGCCTCCGCCCTGCAGCCGGTTCTTCCACTTGAAACCATCACTCTGCAGCCGGTTTTGCCTGTTGAAATCATTGCTTATATCATGCAAATCCTCAGCTTTCGTAACGAACTCAAAGTCAGATTCCTTCTTATTAATAAGCTCTTTTATCACATCACCATGCCCATGCTATACCAAAACCCTCGGCTTCGAGGCGATAACTTTTACCAATTTATGGAAACAATAAACTTCAACAAGCTGGTGGGCCGGCACATAAGAACGTTGGATCTAGCATCGGTCAACCAGCTGGGTAAAAACGCCTTTGTGTCAAAGCTCTTGAAGCGGTCCCAAGACTCATTGCAGAACTTTGTAGCCCCACAAACCAGTTTCGGCTTTAGTCCCCTTATGGCCTTGCGTTCGTGCCATCAACTACGTTCGTTAGATCTTCGGCTCGTTTCGGAAACTGTCCGCCTCAAAGAGTTGTTTGACTCCATCCATGACTTCAAGCTCCTCACCCATCTATCGTTTCCCCGGTCATCACTAGAGACGGAGGACTTTCACCATGTGGAATGGCCGCCCAAGTTGCAATTTCTCCGGATCTCCGGTGGTATCTCGGACGATTTCTTGATCCACTCGTGTTTCCCCAACACTATTCGGCAAATGGAGCTTGCCCACTGCCCCAAGGTGACACATGCAGGCCTCGAGCATTTATTGGTGATTTTCGGACGCAACCTAGAGTCGTTGAAGATCCAGTTCCCCATGCCGGCACTCAACTCCAACTCTCTCGACGAGGTGTTTCTCCTATGTCCACACCTTACCACTTTGGAGGTGTGTGTGGATTACCTTTCCCCGGACTTTTTCGAGCGGGACATTCTCCCGATGTTTCCCAATCGGCCATTGACCAATTTGTATATTGATAGCAGTGGAATGCTTGGCACCACCGACAGATTGGATCCGATCGACTTGGCCGTGGCCTTAAGTGAAGGTCGTCTTCCAAACTTGAAGAATGTTCGGGTCACTGCAAAATTGGGATGGGACCCAAAGTGCGACGAAGTGGACCATATTGTGACTGAATTGGACGAGAGGAACGGCGGCCTTTACATTGGTTACTAACCTTGCATGAGTCTTTCGCTGACTCAAATTTTTGATGTTGATTAAAGGCCAAGGCCTGATTTGCCCCTTGACAATTTCCAACATTCTTGCATATTCCCGATTTTTCCGGAGTCCAATGATGACTCAGATACTGAGACTCTTACCATGTTAAGCTTTTTGCCTGCAGGTGGAGTAGTGAATATATCCTCTGACCTTGCTTATGGCTTAATGCAAACTTGAATTCAAAAACGTGAAGTGTATCTCTACTGAACGTGTGTTTTTTTATTCATAAGTACTACGGTGATGTTCTTGCAGTCATTTCGAATCCTTTCTGACAAATGGTCGCAGTCGGCCTATCTGCAATCTGCAATCTTGCCCACGATTTCGTGGCCACAATCAGGTGTATGGAATTGGCCAATCACCGTTGACCTGGTGAATATCGGAGCTGCATATTTCACAAGCTTTGACGATATCTTGTTCTCTGAATTTTGGAGTGAATTCAACCTTGTTGGGTTTGCCAGTGGTTTCCTATTAAGCTGATTGCAACCTGGAAAACATTTAAGAAGGCTCTCCTTGGAAAACACCCGTGCACCGCGTATGGCGCGCCTAACTCCACGTCTTATACAGACCATGAATTTTGACCAGTTACCCCATGATGCTTGAAAAACCAAAGCTTCTACCGCCTGGCTACAAGCAGGGACGCTTCCATGCGTATTTATCGCTGGAAGTGTCGCCCGCCGTTCTCGGCCGATGTCGGTGGTCCGAGGTGGATCGTCGCTATGTGTTTCTTGTGTTTGCCATAGCTCTAGTGGTTCGCTTCTACAAACTCCCCCATCCTGCCAAGGTTGTGTTCGATGAAACACATTTTGGTGGCTTTGCCCGGGAATACTACGATGGAGAGTTTTTTGTGGATGTCCATCCGCCGCTTGTCAAGTTGGTGTTTTATTACATAGCCATGATGTTGGGGTGGGACGGAAAAGACCGTTTTGAGAGCATTGGCGCACCATTCTTGGAAAATACGCCGTATGTGGCCATGAGGGCATTTTCGGCAGCCTGTGGCGTTGGAACGGCAGTTTTGACCTATACGATATTGAGGGCGTCGGCGTGCCGGTCGCTCGTGGCCCTTTTCGGCGGTCTATTGGTGGTTTTTGAGAATTCTTTGGCCACGCAGTCTCGCTTTATTATGCTAGACTCACCACTTATCTTCTTTACGGCGCTCTCGGTGTCGTCATTCAAAAAATTCCAGCTTCAGAAACCGTTTTCCAAGGCTTGGGTGCAGTGCTTGATCTCAACAGGCTTTGCATTGGGGCTCACAATGTCAACCAAGTTGACGGGCCTCTTTACTATTCTGTGGGTGTGCATATTGTCCGCGTACCAGATGTGGACGTACTTGGGGGACGTAGAGGTGCCAGTGAGGCAGTTGGTGGGCCACGTGGTTGCTCGGGTGGTTGCCTTTTTTGTGGTTCCTTTGACCATGTACTGTGGGTTTTTCTCCATCCATTTCATGCTCTTGCCCCGGAACGGCACCGGGCTGGGAATCATGTCGCCGGCATTTAAGGCGGAGTTGCAGGACTCGGAGCGGATCCGAAACACCGCCGTCGACATTTCCTACGGTAGCAGAGTCACTTTTAAACACCATCGTTTGGACGCTTATTTGCACCTGCATAACTACACCTACAGAACCGGCACGGGAGAGCAGCAGGTGACGATGTACGGATTTTCCGACGACGTCAACAATGAGTGGGAGCTTGAACCCCCTGGAACCAATATCCCCGGAAAGCTCACCACCAAGTTCCGGCCCATCAAGGACGGCGACACAGTCAAGTTGTTCCATCCGCGGACTGCTAAGTATCTCCGGGCCAATGATGTGCGGCCGCCAAACTCCGAGCACGATTATCTGAATGAAGTGTCGTGCCACGGAAACATCAGCTCGCTGCAGGACATTAACTACGAGTGGAAGGTGAAGATTATCGGCAGAAAGCCGCATTCGCAAAACGACCTCCCGCTCCGCAAGTTGAGGGCCACCGAAACCGTCTTCCAGCTTGTGCACAGAGGCACACAGTGTGTGCTTATGGGCCACGAGACCAAACTTCCCGATTGGGGGTTCCACCAAAACCAAGTGCTTTGTGTGAATGACCCCACGCTCCCAAACACGCTTTGGTACATTGAGAACAATAATCACCCGGTGATTGATAAGGATTTGGAAAAGTATCCACGCGTGGTGCTTCCCAGACTACTGCTCTTTTGGAAATTAGTGGAGTACCATCACCTGATGTGGCGCATCAACAAGGGCTTTGTGAAGGAACACGAGTATCTGTCACTTCCTGTCAGCTGGCCGTTTGTGATTCGGGGAATCAACTACTTGAGGGGAGACGGAAATGTGTACTTGTTGGGAAACGTTACGGTGTACTATGGCGGAGTGATGATGGTGAGTATTTTCGTGGCCAAGCTGTTGGTGCATATTTTCCAGGTGCTCAACCCATTCAAGCTCCCAGACGAGCCGGTGTATGAGTCGTCGTACTACATGAGTTCATTTGAGTATGTGCTTGGCTGGGCACTCCACTACTTTCCATACATGCTCATGACACGGCAATTGTTTCTTCATCATTACTTGACAAGTGTGTTCTTTTTGGTGTTGGTAATTTCTGCGTTTTCAGAATACCAGATGCACGTAAGGCCATACTTTGGATATTGCATGATGGCAGTGATTTTTTCAGGTAGTTTGTTTTGGTTTTGGAAGCTTTTTCCGGTGATTTACGGAACAGCCTGGACCAGTGAATTGTGTGAGGCTGCAAAATGGATGAGATGGTGGGATTTTGACTGTTTATCATACTAGTGAGATGCTAACAGAAGGAACTGAAGATATTAAATTGACTACTGAGAGTGTCAGGACTCAAACTACCTAACCAAACGTCTACTTCTGCAACAGAACACCCGTACATCCTTTTTTAGGTTAACTCATAACACGAGTTCCAACTTCGACATAAATACATGAATCAGATAGAAGATAATAAAGGGGATGAGTTAGATTACGGGTTAGATTATTGATTAGACTATTTTTATCCTTCACTAGATTATTCTCTAGATCTTTCACCAGCTCATTTACTAGTGAATGAGCTAACTTCTCTAGAACTCTCTAGCTTAGCACTCTCTAGCTTCTCTAGATCATTCACTTTCTTTAAAACATCATACCGAATTTCTCCATTTATCTGGAATTCTCGTTGTCCTCTATAGGTAAGAAACTTGTCCATCACCTCTAGAATATTCTGGGATGTACTCCTTTGCAATATTTTTTAATCAAACCCCCTCCACTTTAAATGGTTCTAAAAAATTCTCTTTAAATCAAATCACTCTAGAATCAGACACCTTTCTTTCAAATCGATTATTCCAACTCAATGGCCTTCTCAAGCTCACCACTATTCTCCAGAGTCGATCTGTTTTTTTGCACACCACAATTATTAGTGATGGTACTGACAGACCTCCTGGAGTGTTGGACTGTTGACTTTTTTGTTTTTCAGATAACTTCATGAGCACCCTTTATTTGATCTCTCCCTTTATTTGATCTCTCCCTTTATTCAATCTCTCCCTTTATTCAATCTCTCCCTTTATTTGATCTCTCCCTTTATTCAATCTCTCCCTTTATTTGATCTCTCCCTTTATTCAATCTCTCCCTTTATTTGATCTCTCTCTTTATTTAATCACTTCTCAACAATAATGAATGAGCAGATGTTTTGGAGTGCTTGACCATTGGTCTATTTGAAGGTTAATTGTGGATAGTCTCTAAAAGTAGTCTTCAGAGCTGTATAACTTCGAAATCAAATGTGTCAGACGGATGGAAGTTTCAAACATATTTGGTAATGATCCCCTATCCCATACTTCATTATTCATTACCGTCCTTGGCTGATTCCAGAGGAAACCTGCACAATAAGCTCCTCACACCACTTCAATACATCGTCCTTCTCCTTGATTTTTTGAAGGCGTTCTTCTTCTACCTCCTCTAATTCTTTGGTAAGAGCACTGATTTTAGCAAGCTGTGTTTCCGGAAGAGTTCCTATTCCGGGTAACGAGTCGATTATCATGCTGATTTGCCTGGATTTGAGGATAAGGTCAGTTGAAAGCTCATTCAAAACGCCATCAAAGTCGACAGGGGCTTGCAGTTCTATGGCTCCGTTCGGCGCCGAGTTGGATCCGGAAGTTTCCGAGTTTTTGGTGCTTCCCGATGCGGCGCTGGCTGCCAAGTTGAATACAGACGTGGGGTTGTCGTCCAAGAGGGCCATTTCGCTCTGCATATTGGCATAGTTGATAGTAGAGTTGAACTGTGCCACTAATTGGTCTAGACAAACCTGGAGCTGCGTAAGGCGGTCCGTCATGCGTAGTAGCGGATGTGGGTCTCTGTAGTGGGGCTGGTGTGCTTTTGTATTGGGAGTTATGCGCTGGTGTACGGGTTTGCTGTGTATATATGTATATATATATAAGGTGCATGGTTAAACCCCAGGTCACGTGCGCTTCATTTCAATTTGCCACATTCCCTGCTGCTCCACTACATCCCTTTTAACACCAGAACCAAATATTGGGGACAAACGTGACCCTATTCAAAACATATACTGACTTGCTCCTGAAACATCTCTGAAACACTCTAACCTGCACTTCTGCCCGCCCAAGCTCTTCATCCAAGCTTCATCAAAATACATGAGTTGGCAGCCCGATTCCCTGTCAGAGTCATGTACTCTATGCAGTGATATCTTTACGTTTTTTAACCGTAAACACCACTGCCGAAAGTGTGGCAAATTGGTGTGTGGTGCATGTTCAGCCCACTTCCCCACTTATCCATCAAGCGCCCTTGTTTTACATGGCGATAGATCGCCTACGAAATCGGAACCTCTATGCCAGTACCGTACATGTGAAAAATGTGTATTGGAGATTGAACAGGCCCAAGTTGAAATTGAACAGGTCCAAGTTGAGTTTGAAGACCCAGAAGATTCGCTGTGTGCAGTCCGCCCCAAGAATATGGCAGTTCCTTCAATCAATCACGCCAGCCTGACATCTCCTGAGCCCACGGGCGACGTGGACGAAGAAGACCTATGTCCTGTATGTGGAACGAATCTTCTCCGGCGGTTCAAACTGCAGAAAGATATCACTGACTTGGAGCAGTATAAGGAGGGACACGTGAGCGAGTGTATCACGAGCTTCGACTTTTCCAGTGATCACCTCCGGCTCTCGTCGCCACCTGGGGCGCTGGTTTCAAGAAATAGAATGCTTGTGTACAACATTCCGCCCATTCCGAAGCCCAGCTACGAGCCAATCCGTGACTCTGGGGGTGAGTACGGCCTGATGACTTCCAATGTCATTATGACCTCGGAAAAAGAGCCTTCAGACAACGAGTGTGTGATATGCCTCGATGACTTGAAACCGGGAGACAAGGTTGGCCGCTTGGAGTGTCTCTGTGTGTTCCATTACATCTGCATAAAGGACTGGTTCAACAAGAAGAGTTTTGCGGAGTGTCCCATTCACTTTCTCCACCGGTGACGACATGAGATTATTGAAGATTGACCAGAATCTTAATGAATACTTGCATTGCTGGCCAATGAAGACATCAAGCGAAAGAAATTACGAAGATTATTATTCAGTTTTATTCGAGATGATGAAGAAAGAAGATAATCATGATTTAAAGCAGAAGCTCAAGTTGGAAGATTGAAAAGAGGACAGCTGTGTTAATTTTTGACAACAGGGACAATCAATGCTATGACTTTAGACCTGACTGCTACTTGCATGGGAAGTCCAATATCGAGCCTAACATCGATTCTAATATGGTTCCAAAAATGGTTGGTTCAGTATGAATTGCTTTTGCTTGCTACTTGACTATTTTGAGTGGGGAATGTACGAGCTACTGGGTATTCGACGAATTTCATGAAAGAGTTTAAGGAATAGTTGTTGTTGTTGTTTTCTTCTCTCCTTCTTTCTTCTCTACTCTTGTTGTGTATGGCTGCCTTTTACATCCCATGGACAAGGAGCCTGGCACCATCAAAGTTGAGTAACCCGACTCCGAACAGTCTGATCCACAAGATCAGTATGATGAGAACGAGCAGCTCTATTCTGGAATCAACCGCAGCTGCAGTTTGCCAATGCTTCACTTTCATAGGCCATCAATTTCATTTCCTTGGAAGATATTAGAAGATATGCGGAGATGTCAATGAATAGGATTCGCAGCCAAAATACTCAGAGTTCAAAATGATTTTTTCTAGCTTATTCCTTACATTTTTCAAAACATATTTAAGGTGACATTTGTTATGGGACTCTCTAATATAAGACTTAAGTGAATATAAGGATGCACTAGAGTATATTCTGAGGAATGTTAATTCTGTCCAACTCTGTCCAACTCTGTCCAACTCTGTCCAACTCTGTCCAACTCTGTCCAACTCTGTCCAACTCTGTCCAACTCTGTCCAATCACCTACAATCATCAGACGTACAATTTCCATACACCCGACAAAGCAATATAGGGTTTATCTCATACAGGTTTCAGAGCTACATGATGGTCATGATTATACTTATGGGGTTACTGATACTTACCGAGTGCACATCTCTCGAGTTGGAACAGAAAAGCTGTGGAACAAAAGATGGTTGAGATGAGAAATCTAGAAGTATCAAGTTTCTAATTGGCTTACCAACCCAATTGATTGAAGATTTGTTGGAGAAAGTGTAAGCAATCAATTGGATGTACTTGGCCCGAGTGAAGATAACGGAATGGTTTTGATTGCCTGATTTTCTGATTTTGTCTCCTAGAAGAGAAACCCCAGACAATTGGATCTTGTATTTTGGCACTTGCTCAAGCAGTTTCCATCAATGATATAATAATAGATAATCTTTTCAGTGGTTTCATCATAGACCTCATCAATTTATGCAATCTGAAGCTGAGGTATGCCTGAAGAAGAGCTTCAGTATTTCCTCGTAAACTTCTTGTATCTTTGCATCGATACAACCATATGAAACTTTCAAAAGTCAACCAAGCATTGTTGCAATTGGTATAAAAGCTGAAAAGAGTCTCAGCCAATTTTGTGGGTTAAATTAGAGGTTTTTTGACGAAAAGGTGTAATTTCAAAAGCCTCGTCCCACTTCCGAAAATCCTCCAGCGCAGAACACTGTGAAGTAGAACACTGGGAAGTAGAACACTGGGAAGTAGAACACTGGGAAGTAGAACACTGGGAAGCAGTGAGGATCATAAATTGGACTCCATCGATTGTGATAAAATATCAACGTCCAGTGGATTTGTGGCAAGAAACCAAGGAGCTAAAGCCAACAGTGCGAGGAAGGGATTCTAGTACTGTCTCACAGCATGGAAGTATGGACCTGACTCAAAAGGAAATCAGTATTAAGGATATATCAGAAAAGTCAGGTGATATAACGGGGTTACCCGTGATATGGCAGTCAGCCTAGAGAAGGCAGGAATGACGGGTCATACAGATATATCAGACAGGTCTGATGATGTATTGAGAAATCAGGATTCCACATTTACAAGTGTAAGTACCCATGAGAGAAGTATGGAATCACACTCCAAAACGACACAGCTATTTCAGGATGCAATACCTCATGGCGTTATATTTCACACAAGGCGAAAGTCTGCAATCTCGGATGGTAAATAAGTTGAATCTGGCGTTAATGCGGGAAGATGGGAAGGAGATGATCTTTCTTCTCTTGGTTGGTTTCCGGTGTGTTAGAAGCGTCCTTGTGAAATAATAGAATCGATCGAGTTTTTGGAAATCCGCATTTGGGTTCCCAATGGCATACTCGATGGATACACTTTCCAAAAGACTTTGGCAATAGTGCAATTAAAATAGATGTGCTTGACCATTTGTTCAATTGTTGACGATGTGAGAATTTCCCATGGCCTAGCACAAGGGCAAGTAGTGGATAATCTGTTGAAGTGATTTCCTAGTAGACAAGTGATGAGGGATGAAGGATAGGATAGGATAATAGGATAGGAAGGTTGTCTTGAGGTTTCGCCAGAAAAATTCCCAGTCACAATCACCCTTGGTTATTGTCTTGATCGTGACAAACTCCGGAGCCAATACCTTTGTTTTCTTGCTCCTTAAACAATTCACCAGTGAATACTCTTCCTGTACCCATTGTACCGAAGGGTACTCACGGGTGTAGGGGAGAGGACTTGGTTGTGCTCTCCTTTAGAATTATCAGAGTAATGTTGAAGGCCTGAGGTATCATCTCATTCTCTGAGTCCATTATGGATAGTTTATCCCTAATGCACTTGAACTAGGAGTAGTCCTTATATCCGTCAGCCCACCAAGAATATTCTTTCGGTGACCCTATTGGACTTTTTTGGCTGGTTCTTCATAAATAGGCGGACATCTGGATATTTGCTCGGAAGAGCTTGTAATACCAGTTGTCTTTATCATATAATATGTTGAAGGTTAGACCAGCACGAAGACCTTCCAACCGTAATTGGATGTCAATGACTCCGAAACCGCCGTGCTCAATTCTAGCGAAGACTTTTTCCGCTCCCACTCGGGGGAAAAAGCCAGACACTAGGAATTTGAGCCGGGCCAACTGTACGGGTCATCAGGTCCAACTGTACCGGTCATCAGGTCCAACGGTACGGGTCATCAGGTCCAACTGTACCGGTCATCAGGTCCAACTGTACCGTCTCCAGGTCCAACGGTACGGGTCTCCAGGTCCAACTGTACCGGTCTCCAGGTCCAACGGTACGGGTCTCCAGGTCCAACGGTACCGGTTAACCGGTTGCTGGGAAAATCCACAAGTGGAAAGATTGGATCAGATTTTGAGGTCCAATGGTCCACGGGTTTCCCCAGACAACTAAATGAAAGAAATGTAGCAAATGTCCATGATGCTGGTTCGTGCAGGATTGGCTTGGGGCTAACTCCCTAGGAACGAGTTTGGGAGATCAGGAGGTTGAGAGCGAGACTGTACATACCATACGCATTTCACCATCCACCCATCCACCCATCCACCCAACTTCTCTGGACTGTATGATAGTTACACAGGTTTGACATCAAACTGGAAGCGTTATACTCTGTATTCCTGTATATACCACTCCTTCCATTATAAATCAATACATGGTATAAATTAATATTTAGTGCTCGGCTAATGTTGAATTTCCGTTCCGTTCCATTCCAATCCAGAGTCTATAGTGCGCAACGAAACCATCTAGAAAATCCTGGTTAGCACATTGTTAAATAGGGACAATTGAGACGTGGTGTTAATGGAAATTGCATAAGTGGGGTTGACCTAAGTATTTTGAATAAGGACTTGATAAGACTTGATAAGGACTTAAGGACTTAAGGACTTAATAAGACTTGATAAGGACTTAAGGACTTAATAAGACTTGATAAGGACTTAAGGACTTAATAAGACTTGATAAGGACTGATAAGGACTTAATGAGACTTGATAAGGACTTAATGAGACTTGATAAGGACTAATAAGGACTAATAAGTCCTTAAGGAAATTGAGTCAGACAGACACAAACTTATCAAATAATTTCTCTATGCCGCTTCTATTCTCTATTCACATAATATCATGGAATAGCCATTTTTCACCATTGAATTTTAACAATTGATGGATTTTCTCAGTGACAAGTGGCCGGCAAGAGTCAGCTGACATTTCAAGACAGGCAAAAAGAGAGCGAAAAGATCCAAAACCCAAAACCCAAAAACTAAGCTTCTTCTCCGCCAAGAATCTGAGTAACATGACCAACAATTCTTCTAGGTCTGACGTCCCACAAGGATGCTCTAATGCTAGAAGAGTAGAATAATATTTGGATTGTTTCCTTTATGTGACTGGAGAGAACCATTCAAAAAGGAAAAAAGAAGCTGTAATCCAATAGTTTGCAATCATGGGTCAGATTTTTCAAAAAAGAAGACAAATTGTAAAGCATTGGAGGATGTAGAAAGCTTTCTACTCCATCTAGACTCTCTACTCCATCTAGACTCTTCTCACTTAATTATAACCTGTACAGTCTATATACCTTGAATTTGCACCAGTTTTTACTTATACACTGTGTCGATTCCTAACATACACTATTTTGAATAAATTAACATAAAAGTTATGCAAAAGTTTTATGATTATCACTTTTCCTCCCTATCGGCATCGTCCCGGGGCTTCTTCCGACTTCTCTTCTCTTGCAGCTCCTTTGCCTGGCGAGTGGCCTCAGCAGTGGCACGGTCCACGTGATGAAACAACCCATCCAACACTTCTTTGGGAGGAGCAGGGTCTTTGGGCAACTTTTTCTCCAAAACAGCTTCTATCCGTAAGTACATCTCGAGATCGTACTGCGTCACTAGCGATACTGACTTACCGGCCTTTCCTGCACGAGCAGTTCGGCCCACCCGGTGAATATATGCCTTGGAGTCCGTGGGGATGTCGTAGTTGATCACGAGATCCACGTTGGGGATATCAAGACCCCGTGCCGCCACATCCGTGGCCACCAAGATGTTTGCCGAGCCTGACTTGAACTTGTTTAAAGACCCAAGGCGCTGCAGTTGTGACAACTGGCCATGGAGAGGTACAGCAGAAAAGCCAAGGATGCGAGCCAATATCGCAGTTTTCTGTGAGTTGGCACAAGTCCTCGTGAAGATGATAATGGACTTGCCCATGTTCTCATTTAACAAGTGGACCAAGTATGTATTCTTGTAGCCGTCACTGACCAACATCATCAGCTGTACCAAGTTCTCTGCAGTGGCGTATTTGGACGATACAGCAATGCGGACAGGATTGTTAAGCGATGCCCGCTGCAACTTCTCAATTTTATTGGTCATGGTGGCCGAGAAAAGGTACGTGGTTCTCTCACTGGGGATCACACGGAGGATCTTATCCAACTCTGGACCAAAGTCCAAGTCCAAAAGCCGGTCGGCTTCATCCATTACCAAGTACCGCAAGTTTTTTAACGAGAAGCCCTTGGTGTTCTCTAAATGGTCCACTATACGGCCGGGCGTGGCCACAATCACATGAGGCTTCCTCATGAGGTCCCGTGCCTGATCCATCATATCCATACCTCCCACGATACATGCAGACCTCAAGCCCATGGCCAGGCCCAATGCATCAAAAGTATCTTTGATCTGGTATGCCAACTCTCGCGTAGGAGCAAGTACCAAAGCGTAGTAGGGTCTCTGGTCAGTCCAAAGAGTGTGAAGGATAGGAATAGCAAAAGCAGCCGTTTTTCCCGAGCCTGTAACCGCCAACCCAATCACATCCTTACCTTCCAACGCATGAGGAATAGCCTCACTCTGGATAGGCGTTGGCTTGGAGTATTTCATCTCCTGCACTGCATGTAAAAGTTCAGGAATAAGTTTCAAGTCTGCAAAGTTTTCAAACCGCTTACTCTCATGATTGGTTACTGAAATATCTTGTTTAGAAGCAACTGGAACAATTGAACTTCCTTGCTTTAGTTTAGCTTTGAGAGCATTTTGTTTTATTTTCTCTGCAAGAGCCAAAGTTTCCTCAGTTTTTGAATGAAGCTTAGGTTTTTTTCCTAGTGATTTATTTTTCCTAAGCATTGGATAAATGTGGGATATATTATGTATGGTTTAGTGAGCATTTGAGAATTCTCTCATGCAGTAGCGATGACATTTTCTTTCGCTCTCTTCTCTTTATATATATATTTATACACTTTATGACCAAGAGAAAATCTAAAAAACTCACACAGCCCAAGGATCTGGCTCCAGATAATGTACCCAAATCTATGGTGCTTGCGCTTGGGTCCGCTCTAAAAAATAAGGCCCTTTACCAGCTTGTACGGGACTTCCGTATGGTTATGCTGCCTCATACAGCCGTTAACTTACGAGAGCGCAAAGTAAACAAACTTAAGGATTTCGTCGTGATGGCTGGCCCCTTGGGTGTTTCGAACCTTATGGTATTTAAGCAATCGGAAACAACTGGTAATGTATCGTTGAGAATCGGAAAAATGCCCCGAGGCCCTAGCTTACAGTTTAAGGTATTGAGATACTCATTAATGCAAGATGTTCGGCGCCTGTTACGGAACCCAGTATCTGCATCTAAAGGTCTGGTATTTTATAAACAACCGCCACTTTTGGTGATGAATGGTTTCACTACTGGAGGAAAGAAAATGGCTGACTTGCCTGACCATGAGAAGCTCTTGATCACCATGATCCAGAACCTCTTTCCGCCCATCCAGCCACAAAACACTCGGGTTTCTACCATCAAGAGGGTTTTGATAGTCAACAAAAATGCTGACGGTGACTTGGAATTGCGCCACTTTGCCATCAGTACCAAGATGGTTGAGGAGCTGAGAAACATCAAGAAGTTGCTCCAGTCGCAGACCAACCGCCGTAAGAGATTGCCCATTATGACTAATCATAAGGATATCTCGGACTTGGTATTGGACCCATACTCGGTGGGAGGTCTAACGCTGGACTCTGAAGTTGAGGACGATGCTGTGGTTGAAATAGCCGGACAATCTGCACGGGAGGGAAATTCCCGCAAGAGAGCCATCAAGTTGAGGGAGCTTGGGCCACGTATTGACATGAAGCTTGTGAAGATTGAGGAGGCCATGGTAGGTTCATCCAAGACTGTGTATCACTCGCGTATAGTCAAGCTGAAGGCTGAGGCACAGGAATTAGAGAAACGGCACCAGGAAAAGATGAAACAAAAGACTGAGAGGAGGGAAGCACAGAAGGCTAATATAGAGGCCAAGAAGAAGAAGAAGAAGGTGAGAATTACTGATCCAAATGGAGACAGTGGTGGTAGTGGTGGTAGTGGTGGTAGTGATGGTGATAATGACGGTGATAATGACGGTGATAGTGACGGTGATAGTGACGGTGATTGTGACGGTGACGGTGATGATGACAATTTGTTTAGTGACTAGTTGTGGTCACTACTTCTTCATAGATGTATCACCAAGACTCTTGGATTGGCTTCTACCCAAGCCACAATATACCATATAGTTATATTGCTAGTATGTATTGAGTAAAGAGTCCGCTGACTTCCATCAGCTAATCCATACAGGACTTGTATGGATATAGCAGGTTAAAATTCCATAAGTTGGGAAAGTGAAAGGTCCAGTATCAAAAAAGCCTCAGAAAGAGACTCGGCCAAACCCGTACATCGCTAAGAATTGTCTCGACTCAATAGTGTTTAACGTGTGGTTCTTCCTCTTTGGGCAATGAGGTTTCCAGCTTCTTGGTTCTACCAGATTCAATTATCTTGAGAAGCTCTTCGATTTGTTTCCTCAAATAGACCACCTGGATTGTATCCTGGAGTGCTTTGGTAAAGTATGATTGAGCCTGGTTTAATTGAGGGGGTACCAAAGGCCCAAATTGACGGATAGGGTCCCTAAGCATATCCAATTTTTTTTCTCCAGAATTCAACAGTAATTTTTTGAGAGGATACAAGAGATGGCAGTTTGTTTTATAATCCACGAATTTTATAATATGTTTATCATCATCTTTTTTTCTTTCTCTTTTCTCCTCCCTCTCTCTCTCCCTCTCTCTCTCCCTCTCTCTCTCCCTCTCTCTCTCCCTCTCTCTCTCCCTCTCTCCTTTATCATTCCTTCTCCTTCGAAGTCCATCTACTTGCGATCCCATAGTCTTCACCTCAACAGTCTCAATATCTGGCCTTGATGTTCTTATCTTGGAAGTAAAATATCCATCCTTCTCTAAAACAATAAAAACAGCATCTCTTGGTCTCATGTCAAGCAGATTCGTGTCAAAACGTCGCGTACTGTTGTAGTTAGCCCTACTTAGAAGTGAAAACGCCTCCACATAATTGGCCCTATAAGAACCGTTGACAAGCGTCTCATACTCATTAATTTTTCGTAGGAGTTCAATGACTTTATCATCCAATAGCTTTGTATCTGAGACACTCATTGTAGAAGCAGGAACCTGTCTCGGAAATCTGTCTGATGTGCGCGTTGTGCATAGCACTAATAGTATTTAACAATGCGAATAATTGTGAAGAATCCAAAGATTTTAATGATTTTAAAACTGAACATTCCAAAACTGAACATTCCAAATTTGTCAAATGTATTTCAATTCTAAGACTCATTTAATTCACCTACTTTTTGCTTCTCGTGAACTGTATTCATGCGAACAGGTGTTAGACTGTCTTGGTTCGCGATAAGGAATGTTGAAAATCAAAGCGTGAGAGTGCACCGCACTTAAACTGACTTGTTGAGTTGGCCCTTTGATCTCCTAATTGAGATGTCACAATGGATAATGTGCACACGTACCTCAAAAGATGGTAGTAAGGAGAGTGAAGGTCCACTCCAATATAAAAGGGGGAGCTGTCGCTCATGTATATAAAAATTAATCAGACAAATACATATACCAAGGTGCCTCCAGCTACAAGACTCACCAAGACTCACTAAGAGTACTACTCGTTGAAGGTGCTAATGAATCTTCTTCCACTCAGTCTGATACTACTAATACAGTATTTATCTTGATGAAGCAACTATTCCACCATCTCTGGACTGTACACCATGGTTGATCAATGGTGTACCTGAGAGGTACTGATGTTTGACGCGGAACTGGAAGTTTCTTCTTTACAAGGAATACGTCTGCATATGGAAGCAAATGAATACTTCAAATAAATTGATTTGATTTGTGTTTGTCATAGTTTTCTTATGTATACTTTGGAGGATTTTTTGTGGCTTCTTCAAGAGATATCCTTGAGTTGATGGCTTTGAGACGTGGCGCAACTGCTCTTAAATATTCTCTTACTTGGGGGGCTACAAGAACCCCTTACAAGGCAACATTTTCTTGGCTTTCTCCTTGTTTGCAGGGGGTGTGGTCATGCTTACCCTCTTTTTGATATGCTATTTCAATCTCTTTTGGGGTTAAACATATTGCTCTATGGAACAAATACCGGACATGGTGGCTCTTCACTACCACCCGTACATCACAATACCTGGCCCAAAGCCAAGCCAGTGGATTTTCTAGCCCAAAGCAAAGTCAGTGGATTTTCTAGCCCAAAGCAAAGCCAGTGGATTTTCTGGCCCAAAACAAAGCCAGTGGATTTTCTGGCCCAAAACAAAGCCAGTGGATTTTCTGGCTTGGAAAATTTGTGTTAAGTTTTATTGGCACATTTCTATTTTTGGAAAAGCCTTGGTTACGACTAATATCACCTGAGTATGGCGAATATTAGTAATTCTTTCCAAACTACTTCATATATATCGACTGTTTTTGACTATCAGAAAACTATCACAGACATTGGAGCTGTGATGAACTGCAGGAGGTCTCATTGACACTTATATTAAGTCATTGACTCTACAAATAATATCTTGGACATCTTCCCTGAGATAATATGGATTGGTTGTTCTATATATATTTGAAACAGGAAGTATAGGTAATTAGTGATAAACTTGTTCATCAACACTGGCTACTGACTGGTAGTGGTATCAGCAATAACATCGACTTGATGGAGTATGAACCAACTGTCAACCATCCTGTCATAGATGTTCCTGCTATAGATGTTTCTGCACTTGGAAATCACACTTGCTCTTTGCGTTACAACTTCGAGCCATTTGCTGGAGGTCCTATAATAAAGCTTTGAATGTAAGACTAGTCTCCGTATATTGAAGCTGTGTAAACCATTCCTATTTCCTTTAGCCTGTTCAAATGGTATATAGTACATAGAATATGGACAAGAAATGACCTTAGAAAATCCTTCTAGAAAAGCACACTAAAAGCTTTGTATATCATTGATGGAGCTTATTCTGATGATGGCACTACTGATGTCTATTTTGATGAGATTGACATTTTTTCACTCATCCATTTCACCATCTTGACTGTACCCCATGATGAATTCAAGGGTGCCCCTGATGTACAGAGGTTTAAGGTGGAACAGGAAGTTTCCTCTTTAGATATGGAGGGACTGCATATAGATATCCAAATCAAAAAAAAAAATCCTAATCTACGTTTAATAAAGACTTTTCTTTGGGCGTTATATTTGGCTAAATAGTTGTTTCCAATTTATGAGTTGCTGTTTCTCTATTATATTTTGACAAATGTGTGCGAAATACTTTAAAAAGTGCGAGTTGTAACCAAAACTACCAATGTACTGTTACTATAGCCAATATCAACATTAGTTACTTTGACACTCCAAGATTTTTCAGTGATGTATTAGAACATATGTAAAAACGTGACAGGCGACTCGATTGTACTGGTCTTGGAAACTGAATTTTAGGATTATTTGAACTGTATATGTCTGAGAATCTTGACTATCTACTAATACACTAATACACTTTGTTAATCATTCACCCCATTTCCATTGTACCTCAATAATTCATTTTTGTTAAATTATACGAGAAGTATTGTGGTAGGTCTGGTATTGGAGGGTATCTTGATTACTTTTATATTGGAGTCATTCTACTGCCATAAAATTGACTTGTCAATGTTTACATTCAGTCTCATCAGCAATAATTTGAGCACTGACACTCTTGGACTAATGAATGGTGTTGAGTAGAGCGCGTGATCGCACTGAGTCTAAGGTGAAGGCTCACTCCAATATAAAAGACTACATAATTTACATATCAACTGTGGTACCCTCCAACACCTGACTCACCAGAAATACTTCTTGTGTAATCATTAATCATTTAAGCCGAGCTTTTTTATGATTCTTAACATAGCCCCCACAATATTTATTCATAATGACATACATAAAAGCCGATAAGACTTGTATAAATTGTAACCAAAATGAGCACTAAAAAATGCTTCAGTACCAATTGTATCCAAAATTAAAAATACAAATTTTGCACTGATGCATCTATACAGGCCTTCTGTTATAGAGGGTAGCACATTATCTATATAAAAGTCTACGGTGAGCCAATTAATATGAGCAAAAGAATGGCGACTTATCACACCCAAAACAAATCAGCACGGCACTCTACACAATTATACCGGAAAAGGAAATTGACATTAGTAGTTTACCAAAGGTGATATCTTTAGGATTTGATTTGAAACTTGACTTTTACCAGCTTAGGTATCCAGCTTCTGTTTATGTTCTCTAAAACTATTTAATTCTCTTTCAATTTGTATATATATTAGCCTCCAGTGTGTCGTGCCTACTATAATCATTGGCCCTGTACTGCATAATTACGTGATTATTTGAAAAGACACTTGCTCTTTGGTTTGGTTTCATAGTGCGCCTGGTTATCATAATCCCTCATGAACACCAAGGCTCATTTTTGTATCTTGACTAAAAATTACCTTTACATGGGGTTCATTACCGCATAGAGCCTCTGGTCCATCATAAAATGTCACCAAAAGAGTAGATATCATTTTAATCCTCATACTTTTCGCCTGAAATATCAGTTATTAAGCCAGACTATGCCATTGAACGGCCTCCTTTTTTAGTATTGTTATTGTCAGTCTTCTTCTCATTCCTTGTATCGTAAACATGGTTCATGAATTGGACACTCGTCTCCAATGCTCTGCTCACTGCTTTATAGAGAGCCTTGAACCGGTCTAACTTTTCCTTCCAATACCTCGTAGGTCTTGAAGTAAATGCATTCATCAGAAAGTCCCTTTTGATACTCCAAACGCAGATTACCAATCACCCTTTACTTTCCTCTGCACTAGTGGCCTGTCAAGTTGGGTTTTTTCTGTTTTCTGTTTTCTGTGTTTTGCAAAAGCTAACTAATAAAGGGTTTCAGAGTTGTCCATGAGCTCAAATTTCTGTGTCTCTTTCATTTTCTCGAAAATTAACATGAGTCTTAAGTAGGCCAAGTAGTTGTAAAATTTGTTCTCGGTTTCGGTCTTGCCAAAAATCTTCAAGTCAACTGAGAGGCATTTTAATTTAAAGGTGTTGTTGGGATGGGGAGAGAAGACCTTTTTTAATACAAGCAGGTTCCACAATTTGTTTTGTGTTTGTGTCTGCTGTTGAATTTGTGTGCATTTGGTTTGTCTACTGTTGGATTGTGTGCATTCGGTTTGTGTGCATTCGGTTTGTCTGCTTTTGTACTGTACTTTATAGAACGACTCTAACTTTTTGACCATACGAAGAGATCTGGTTGTCATGGACAAAGAAGTGATCTTTGCTTGCTAGGCCTAATTTTCTTTACTGTAGCTTGGTCAAATAAGTTAGCTTTGTAGCTTTGTAGCTGACTCTGATGGTAAAAGAATTAACTTTGTCTGGATAATTTTCAGCGATGAGTTGATTGATCTCGCTGACAAATTTTTCAATATGGCTAGGAACGGAGTTTTCTGCAATAGGATTTATGAGGGACAGGTCGGATACTAAATTATCGACTTCTGGTATAATAGGGGCATGTAAGAGTGGGACTTGGGCTGAGGGAAATCCAGGGTCTTCTAGAACATTCCTCCTTAGTGTCAGGGTTTGGCTTGGGATATATAGATAGTCACTTCCCGTTTCGCTATATATTGTTTCGAATACGTTGGTAAGGCACTCTTCTCTGCTCACCAACAGAAACTTAGTTGACTTCCTGGGTAATTATTATACGATACTTGGAAAGCTGATACTTTTCAGTGTAATATTCACGTTCCAAAGTATTTAATTCTTTTTCAGAGGAGCTGTAGAGACTCATTCATTAAGTCCATGTTCACTGACTTGTAACACACTCGAAAAACAAAGACTTGAAGTCGGCAAAAGGTACGGGCTAGCAGAAAGACCGTTCACCTTTTATGATTTCACGAGGCCTTCATCAGCGCAACAAACAGAAACTCTTTGGACATAACAGGCATTGTGCTTTTTTAAGAGTCTAATTTTTTCAAGTAACTTGCTCCATTTCTTGGTAGTTCGGAAGTGAAGGGCATGTTTGATTTCTTGTTTCTTGAGATTCTTTGGTATATTGGGATAGAGCGCGCATTTTCGCAGCCAGATCCGGGAGCAACAGGTATCTCCTTTTCGAATAAGGTAAAGCCTTTTGGCAGTAACAAGTTTCTGAGTTTCTGGGAGAAAGATGGTTTTTTTTTTTTTTTATTTGAAATTGAGAGGGATGCACGGGTTTTATACCCAGTCCAAAGGTCTACCTTCCAATTTATCAGTCCAAATGTCCAAATTTGGCATGCACGAGGTAACATTGTTGGAGATTTTGATGGATTTGGAAGAGAGTAGTGGCACCTCATGGAAACCTTGTGGAGGTTGTTTCTTTTCAGCCTTTTAGAAAGTGCTCCAACAATGTTGCTGGCAGATTCGATTGTCTTTGCCCAGTTCTTGTTTCTGAAAAGTTGAAGGATTCAATTTCATGGTGAACGGTAAATTCGCAGAAATAATAGAAAGGATTACGGGTTTATCTCTTCAAATATCAAAGAATTCTTTTTTTGATATAGACGGTAAGAAAATGGTGAGTATAAGAGATTACAAAATTTTAGACAAGTATAGATTGACAGATTGACACAAATGTCACAGTACTTTCGCTAAGTTCACTGAATCATTCAGATTTCACACTTTAATAAAAATATACAACTATACTCCATTGACTTTAAAACTCGTACATCCCTCTTAATATCTCAACACTAATGGTTCGCACTTAATCTGATTACTGATCAAGTGGACTAACGCCTATCTGCTTCATTCGGAAAGAACGTTTGGATTATTGGCTGCTCTGAAACCGGATTAGGAAGACTAAGGCTACTAATGATTATTGATTTGTAGAAATATGACTTTGGAAAACTGCTATAAAATTCCACATGAAATAACTGACACCAATTCTAGCTTACAATCCGTAATAATGGTGAGTCGAATACCTTCTTCTATAAGAATATTTGAAGTGTAAAGTCATAGTATAGTAGGTAGTAGTGTAGTAATCACAAGACTGAAAGTACCTAATCTGGTAGTCTGGTGCTTACTACATTGTCATGAATAGGCCTTTGGCCTGTTTAAGTACACTCGATCTTCCTCAAGGAATCATCACAAATGACCTTAGACATCTACAATTATTTTTGAACCTTATATATAAATACGTTGTGCGAATTACCATAAACCCCGACTAAGCGGGAGTACTCAGCTGCGTGACCGCAGCTTCCTATTGTATTCTCAAGGAATACTCAGTCACTGTCACAGCGTCCTATTGCACAAAGGAAAGCTGACCGAATTTCCCTATATAAACTTGGAATTCCCCTTCAGTGGGAATCTATTAGCGAATAAACAAATAACTATGTAGAGGACGCACAATTGTTGAGAGGAAATTTCCATGGTCACGTGAAAAGCACTCTTAATATATGTATTTGTCTGAATAGCTTGGTTAGCCTTATAAACATGAGCCAAAGCTCCTCCTTTTATATTGGAGTGGACCTTCACTCCCCCTCACTACCATTTTCAGGTAGGTAAGCACATTAATTCTCAATTAGGAAATCAGCGGCGTTTTTGACATGAGCAAGAGAATGAGGTGAATAAATCACCCCATTCTCACGCTGTGATTTTCAACAACAATAAGAATCTAACACCTAATTAGGGATGTTCATTCTTAGGGATGTACGGGTTTGTATAGTTTTTTTTTTCGGGGGGGGGGGGAGATGTTCATACCACATTGTAACATCTTAACTCCGGCATCCGGTGGTGGTAACCAGAATTCTGCAGTCGCGTAGTCAAGGTACTTTGTGGATTTTATGCAGTCCGGTGATCCGTTATGTGCAGGTTGATGATGGTAATCTATTCTACTCTACTCTATATTGACTCCTAATCATTACTACTTGGTTTAGTCTGTCTACTGGTAATACTAGAATCTTTATTGATAACATCTGGAAGACTCTATGTAACTTCAGTATCTATAATCTACAGTGATAGACAATTTCTTCTTCTAGTCTTACATCTCATTTACAGACGTTGTTCTAGATTAACTAAAAAACACGTAATCTGTGAATGGTAATTCTTTCTTATTCTTGATCTTGTTATTTAGATCACCAATGGCAATCACTGTCTCAGTATGCTAAGGCTAATGTGCACACTCAAATGTGTATAAGTTTTAAAGAAAACGCCATAGCCTAGCTGATCACCATATCAAGGGCTCACATCTTGTAGAGTCTCTTTAAGCGGAGAAACTCAGATCTGGGTAAAATATCAGCAAAAGACGTATCTGATCGCGAATATAAACGGAACAATGCCGCCTCCACAGGCGATCTCTTCTTTGTGGTCATCTGTTTTCCATAGTGCCAAATACTCCAGATCAACTCCTCTTCTCCCATGGTTCCATCTACCGATTCGGGAGCATAAGCTACCTGCGCCACATCATGAAGAATGTTAGCTGTCAACCCCCAAACATCGTAGAGTTTTTGGTTGGTGACGGAGTCTCTTCGTGATCCCAACTTTCCCCACTTCAACAAGCGTTTGAGTTTTTTCTCATTTTTAGTGATGATTTGATTCTTTTCGGAATTCACTTTAGCATTTAACAAGTTCTTTTGATTGACTTGACCGACCTTCTGTCTCTTTTCTTCTCTTTTCGTTCTCTCCTCTCTCCTCTCTCCTCTCTCTTCCTCCTCTCCTCTCTCTTCCTCCTCATCACTATCCACTTCCTCCTCCGTCTCTGAAAGATCCTTCATCTCTCGAAGCCAGTGGATTTCTGCTACATTCTTCCGTGGAAATGTATAGTACCGTAAATTCCATGGAATTCCTCCCCAACTCACCTTATTATGTGTTCTATCAATCGCTTCTGGTTCCCGTAAGTCTCCATGTGCCCCAGTCACTTCGTTGGGATACAAGAAGTCCAAGAGCGGCACTGAGAAAATATGAGAAATTTCACCAGGGTTAATATCCAATTTGATCATCTTCAATGCATCTTCCGTACGTAAAATACCTATACACGGAGTCACCGCCAAAAACGTCTGGGATAAGTAACAAGGCATCTGGGTGAGATGCAGGATGGTCAACCCATTTTTTTTTAATTCTTCATCATTGCTTGAGAGTCCAATTTCTTCTTGCATTTCACGCCGTGCCACCATCCACGCCAGTTCCAAGCCATTATCGGCTTTGCCGCCCGGAAGCGAAATGTGACCTGGGAAACTGTGGAGGTTAGAAGATCTTTTGGTAAGCACCACGCGAAGCTCCCCAAATTGCCCGAAAAAGAGAAGGATGAACACTGCGGACCGCCGCGAAATGGGTAGTCGATGCCAAATCAGTTTGGTGTCACCTTGGTAGTATGTTGCATGGAAACCTTCAAGATTTGATAAAGCCAACATGAGTTTTTAAGCTATAATTACCTGATATAAATAATTACCTGCTGTTTAACTAATATGTTGAATTTAAGCTCTGGGAATAATTGTGTGAAGCTATAGATAATTAATTTTTGAAGTGCTGGTATAAATGGGACGGTCTTGAAGTAATGGTTGTTGTAGTGGGATGTTTTTTTGTAGGTTTAGGGAGTGCGACTGACGCACCTTTAAGACTAACTGAGACAGACTCATGTAGATAGAGCAATACCAAGGACACAAATAGGAAAACAATAAAGGCAAAAAAAACAGTAAAAGAGAAGTAACAATGACAGAAAAACATTAGGGGCTATTTCTCCTTTTATACTAATCATCTACAACGGTGCCAGACATAACATATACCACATCATAAATGCTTCACATGTAGTATACAAAATTCCGATACATTAATATATCAAAAAACTGCTTTAAGAGCTGATATGGAACTTTTTTATTTATTATTTTTTTATTTATTTTTTATTTTCTTTTTTTTCCTCCCTTGAATTTTTTGTGTACTTCATACAGAACATTTTCTTCCAATTGTCATAGAAACACTGAAACACCCCCCCTTTTTTATTCTTTAAATTTATTATTCTCTATTTTTAAAAACAATAACAAATGTTGGTGAGACTTTAGCTGGTTTTGGTTGTATGTGTGATTTTATACGTTTGTATTGTATTTTATATGTTTTCTGCATTTCCAAGAAAAAATACAAATTTGGCCTAAAGGTTTTCAAGAATTCTACGACTCAATCGGATTGAATTAATACACCTATTTAATTGATTTTGATATTAGACCACTCCAGGATTGGTGTTCTCAATATAGAATAGATTCAGAGGTGCTTCTTTAATGTATCAGGGAAGAGTCTTCAGGTCACCAGGAATGCCTGAAGAACTTGTCCATTCTGTTTACACACATTGAAATCAAAGCCTCTAAATACCAAAATACCCAACTTGGATTGAGAAATAAAGAACATTATATACTGTTTGACAAAGTTTACATACGTAGGCCTTTTTCATATATAAATATATTTGATGTACGAGAAGTCACCATTAAAAAACACCCCCCCCCAGAAACCCGCCTTTGGCTTTTAGATTTTGACTTTTGTCTGGACAGGTGTACGGGTGTTTACAGCCATTTCGCAACCAAGAAACAAGTGCAAACATAATCGGAAGTTTATACTTACTGTTTCACTTTTTTCTCATATAGACTAAGCTTATATATATAGCCATATTTCTTTTATTAATATATCTGTCCCATTATTAACACCCAAGACTTTGGGATAAATTTTAAGATGTACAGGTTTAATGAGGTTACCGACATCTTCCTGCCTTAACCAGATCTGACCAACGTTGTATGACAACACTATTCAGACATTCAGACAGTAAACTGTTATCAAATTCTTGCCCATAGCTTAGTTAAGTACTTTACTCCTAGAAAACCGTGAGTTTCTTTGAAAAAAAATTTATAGAAGAAAAAACCTGGGCTTTTTCAAGGTTGAATCTGCTAAGAAAGGCTACATCCATGAATACCTGGAGAAGGACAGGCAAAATTTAAAACAACCTAACCATTCTTTTTTTCTTTAGTCAATTTCCGCAATTCTGAAGGCAAAGTATAATAAATTATGTCTTACTAAGCCAAAAAAAGATTGCAGCACCACAATTTCACACATGGTCTCCCACTGCATTACTCACTGTGGCCCTAGGTGGCTTGACTAACGTTGATCGGACGGGAAACAGTATTTTCCACTTGGTATGGCCGCAACCGAAAGTACTTTTTTTTAACATTATACAACGTTTAAATTGAACTATGTCCAAATTAGAAATAAAAGAGTCTTTTTTCTCATGTAATCCAACTTCATCCTTGTCCCTTAATTTCTACAATAGCACTCAAGTGATTTCTATTAGTCTATAATATGCAGATCCCGGCGGAGAGAGGTTATTGCCTTTTCCAGCTCTGACACGCTCAGGTTGTTGAGATCACACGGCTTAATCGGTTTCTGCCAAAAGTTGAGGCCAGTCGTTGACATCAGCGTTTTCGTAGATGACATTGTACACGGCCTCAAACAATGGGAACTCGGCCTGCAACTTGAAATTCTCCAACAACTCGTGCACCTCCTTGGCAGTGATAATACCTTGAGAAGATTGTCCGTTCAACAATACCTTCTCAGCCTCCCAGGCGTCCACCTTGTGCTCAACCATGTAACGAGCCACCTTGACGTTTCTTCCTCCGGAACAGGTAGTGATCAAGTCAGCAACACCGGCGGATTCTTCGGTGAAGGTGGTCGACTCAGGAGCAGACAATCCGCTAATTCCAAACTTCTCCCAGTAAGAGGCAAAGTGAATTGTTTCTCTAAGACCGATTCTCATTATAGCGGCCTTAGCGTTGTCTCCCCATCCGGCACCCTCAACAAAACCAGCACCAATGGCCACAACATTCTTCAAGGCACCTGCAATGGATGCACCAATGACATCCTTAATGACTCTGACGTGGAAATACGTTCTGTGGAAAGCCTCCTTCAAGACCAACTCGTCGATATCCTTACCTTCGCCACGGAAATCTTTTGGTCTGTTGTAGGCAATAGAAGTTTCAGACCATCTGTTTCTGGCCACTTCATTGGCAATATTGGCACCAGACAAGACTCCACAATAGATGCCCAAAGTGTCAGTAATGGACTGTGATAACAACTTACAGCCGCTAGCGTCCACCTCCAAACCCTTGAGACAAGAAATAGCCCTGACATTAGGAGAAACTTTTCCGACCAATTGCTGGCAAATTCTTGGCAAGAATTGGTGAGGAATGTTGAAGATAAGAAGGTCAGCACCCTCAACTGTGGACACAATATCTGGGTTTGCAACCAAGTTCTCAGGCAACTTGACTTCAGGAAGGTACTTGACGTTCTCATGTTCAGTGTTGATGATTTCGGTCAACTTCTTGCCGTTGACTTCTTCCTCAAAGACCCACATGTTGACCTGCTTGTGGAAGATTTCTGGCTTCTCAGCAGTATTTTCAGCCACAAGCTTGGCCACAGCGGTACCCCAGTTTCCAGAGCCAATGATGGCAACTCTAAAGGGCTTATCGATTTTGTAAGGTAAAGACATAGTGAATTTTGGATGGCAGTCCAAAGGGGTTGAGGGCGGATGCTGCCCTTTTTATAATGTGTGTACACACATTATGGCCTACAGGGAGGGGCTCAGAAAAGGGCATGTGTGCACACCCGCAGTGGACTGTCTGCAGTAAGATAATAGCTTAGAGTCTGCGTTGTGTCATGGCCGGCACGGGAAGGAATGGGACGGCCGAACTGCGACCACATGATTTGGGGGAGCTATATGAGCGGGTGCGAAGGGAGGGATGGAGAGAGACGTCATCAGCCCACCTGCCTAATCCGGGCCTTTCCTGCACACTGCAATCACTTTAGCTACAAAATGGTATGTGTAGCACTGAGGCGGCTTCTTCCAGTCGGAGTTTTGCTCGGAAAATATTTCTTTTGGCGCGCAGAGAGGTGTTCCCGAATTCCTTTTTTGCGGATTTTTTTTACATATTTTTTTTATTATTTTTTTTTTAAACAATTTTTTTTTCTACTCACCGCATACTGCATACTGCATCTCTTGCTGTTACCCAAAATTATCAGTTCGAAAAAAAAATTTTGGAAAGAGCAATTTGGTGGTTGACGAAGACAGATGAGGCGGAGCAGGATCTTTATACGCAGGGTGGGGAAGTGGAAGTTGATATATATATATAAACCACCCGTACATCCCAGACCCTTTTCTTCCCACACGTTTCATCCACTCACGCCTTTGTCTGCAATCTAAGCCTTCCGTCGTCATTGAACAGGGCCGTCGGTATGGTTTCGTCATCGTCCTGCATATTGCTCGAGGCGATGTCGGACTTTCGCATTTTCGCTAGCGAGTGGAAAAAGGACTTTGTTTTACGCATTGCCTTTTTGGAATTGCTTTTTTGAAACTATGGGTGACTTAAATCCGCTCGTACTGCATACACCCTCTCAGATTTGGAAGTAGTTGGAGCTCTGTAAGATTGCAGTCTGTCCAAGTAGTGTGTAGATGTAGGCAACAGGTAGAGGAGAGAGATGCACGGGTGTATTATATATAATAAAGTATAGCATTTATAATAATAAAAATGACTTAATAGTAATGCTCGCTTATCTCCTATGGACAGAATACAGGAATGCACGGTAAGGATGAAATTATAAAATAAGACAATATCACAGCACCACAGCACAGCACAGCACAGCACAGCACAGCACAGCACAAGACCACAACACCACAACACCACAACACCACAACACCACAACACCACAACACCACAACACCACAAGACCATTATATCTTAAAATGTCAATAATATGACTAATGGAGCCAATTTAAAGTTAAGTTTGAACAAGCAAAAATAGCTCTTCAAAATCAACTTTTCAAGCATCTAACTACAATTGTTTCCAAGATTATCAATCTAGACGCATTCTTTGTTTCCTACTTTGTTTCAAATTTGAATTGGTAGGTGTATTATTTCTGAACATGCACAGAGACGGAACTTTGATGACTTGCAGCCATTGTTCTAGAAAGATTCCGATTCGCAGTCCATCAACTATTGAACGTGTATTATATACAGTACAGTGCTACAGTGCTACACTACTACTACTAACTACACAGTTCCCTAATCCTGCATACTACTCTGGGTGTGTTCCGTACAAATCGCAACTTTCTGGTTCAGTTAAAGAACTTACTGGTTAAGTTAAAAAAAATCTCCTCTTACTGGTTCAATTTATGTATTATATTTTTATATTTACCTGTTCAACATAAGAAATTACTAAGATGTACAGAGGTTTAATGCGGACGGATTTATCTACCACTGCATAATGTACACTACATTACTACCTACTACATTACTACCTACCACTGTGTAGTAGTCTAGTACTATTTGCAGGAATATACTAATTTTAAGGAAAGATAATAGACACTGTATACTACTACAACACTCTTAGCTACAGTTGAAGATAATTGTCTAGCAAGCAACATATTCCCAATTATCACAAACGCTAAACCGGAGTTATGGTATTCGTAACTGCATCCCGGAGTTAAGCCGTTGAAAAAGGGTCCAACAAATATACTCACTGAAATGTGAAACTACACTACACTGCTACTGGAACATCACCGCTTGAATAATAAACTACTAGTGTAGAAATGTAGCCTAGTACGTAGTATAGAGTAGAGTAGTCTAGAGAATTTTAGACTACACTATCTATTAGTATACTATATTGTCTAAATCGGCCTACCTTATGCTGGATGTATACTACCTAAATTGGAGTTTACTACAATTTTCCGAGTTCTCTCCACTAATCTCCACCTAACAAATATTTCCTAGTACAATGTCTACTCTAAGTTAGAACAAGAACCCTCACTAAGACTTTCAAAATGAAGGAATACTCAGCAATAGAGATTGGCTCAGCTGGAGATGCTGGACAGAAAATACTCAGTAAATTGCAAATCTCCCGATGCACTACTTATCTTTAGCAAGTACTTTCAGCGTTGCATTACCTCCTTGGGTAATATTCTTCTTTGTTGAAGTCGTGATATGCTTGCGCAGAAGTTATTTTCCTAGAGATCAAGTATTTTAATTACTACTACAAGTAGTACTACAGATGAAAATCACTGAGGTAAATTATGTCGATTTAACCGTCCAAGCTGGCGCACGAGTCTACCAGTTAAATCAATATCTCAAGAAGAATAACTTGGCCATCCAGAATTTGGGCTATTAGTGAATAGTCCATTGCTTGTTTTCTGCAGGAACTGAATGTTTGCAGAACAACAATCAATTTCTGCAGTACCACTGCTTGCTATCCCATCAAGTTGTTTCGTTGGAGCAGCTTGTGAATGGTGAGGGAAAAGTAGAGTCTTGTTCCTCTGTCAAAAAACCACATCTCTAGTGCTGCGCATCTTTTTCTTTACTCATGTCACCTTACATGCAGTACCTCGCTACACTATCAAGCTGAGATACAGTGATTTCCAAAACTATTCAAACCAAGACAGATGGTTCAATCCATAATTCAAAATGTTTCATACCCTTTCAAACCAAATGGTGACATCGAAATTCTTCAAACTATTTTCGTGAGATAATACGAAAAAACAAACCACCGCCCCTTTTTTAACCATTTTTTATTTTCTATTTTTTATTTTCTATTTTTTTTGTTTTGTCATAGAGTAGCATATTTTCTTAACAATTAGAATGATTGAGCAAGCCTTAACATACTCTCCAGCATGCCTGCAGAACCCTTGATAACTTTAAGGATTTAGTTGTCCAGTAGATTGGCGAATTACAGGCGTCAACTCTTCTTTCTGTTCTAACCTAGAACTCTTGGATTGAAACATTTTGAATTATGGATTGAAACATTTTGAATTATGGATTGAAACATTTTGAATTATGGATTGAAACATTTTGAATTATGGTTTGAACCATTTTGTCGCACTGTAAGTCTGAGGCTTTTGCGCGACTGAGTCCTCTAAATTCATCCGAATGGTATGTGGTGGATCCTTTACTCTTCCAACTATGTCTTGTGGAGAAGCCTTCCAAGTCTAATGAGCCGTTTCTCCACCCCACAAGTCCTGGTACGGCACATTTTGGACATGGACATCCTCCCCCGCTTGACTCCGTTCGTAGAGAAGTTTCAATTCTCCAATTTACCTTAAATTTAAATCATGGCCATGTCAGCATTCCAAAAATACCTTTTTATCTGCTACACTTTAAAGGCTTGTTTGCATTGGGCTTTTTTCAACTGTATATTATTAACTAGTTTATTGAGTACATGACTAGTGTGTAAGTCAAGTCAGTATATTCTGTCATTATTCATTAGAGTCATTAGTCATTAGTCATTAGTCATTAGAGTCATTAGTCATTAGAGTCATTAGTCATTAGTCATTAGAGTCATTAGTCATTACAGAGCCATTAGAGTCATTGTAGTCAGTAGACGTATACTATATCCACCAGTCTACTATGGTATCTACTATTCTACTCCCTATAGTTACTATGGTATAATACAGTCCAGTCTTGTCAACGACCTAGGAGGCGGACTCACGGTACTTCGTGTTGACTTCGTGGATATGTTATGTGCAGGCTAACTCCCACCTCGCACCAAGTCTAAACTCTTTTGTCTGTAAGGTACAACTTACACATACATGTATATTAATATATATTAAAAAATAGGTTGAAAAGTTTACTACAGTCCAGTGTACAGTCTAGTACACTACTACCAGTCTACAGTCCAATCTACAGTCCAGTCTACAGTCCAGTATAAAACCCCTTTCAGACAGCAAAAATTTGGTGTAGACAAGCCGTTTTTTAGTTGTGGAACTGACAGTTTAAATCTACTATTAATACTAGAACAACTTATAATCAATTATAATATATCATAAATATAAGGTTCAACATTGAGTCAAAAAGATAACTTTTACTTAGTTTAGCTGGTGATGATATTATAGACTTAGGGTGGACCAGGGAAAGCCCTTAGCTAGGGTTCCTGATAAGACCGTGGTGTAGTGTTGTGACACCTGGAAATATCCTCCAAGGACTTTCTATACGGTATAGTCGTCAGAGTCAGTATAGTCGTCAGAGTCAGTATAGTCGTCAGAGTCAGTATAGTCGTTAGAGTCAGTATAGTCATCAGAGTCAGTACAGTCATCAGTAGAATCAGTTAACTCATTGAAAAGTTTGGGAGGTGGGCTATGTCAGAGTGACGTACTCCTTCCTATTTGGGAATATCCTGCACACAATCCATTTCTACTTCTCTTCACCGTATGTAAACTATACTACTAAAACATAAGATTCCGGTATAATACCTAGTAGTCATATACTACAGAGCACTACTACACTAATAGTATACTACTAACATAAGTTTCTTGCCTAGTTCATGGTTTGGATCATGGTCAAAGACAGACAGACATACTTGAAGAGTAGTCATAGTATATTCCAGACTTTGGTATAGAGTATAAGGAGAAATCATACCTTGAGGCTCATGTTGTTGAATTTTGGGTCTTGTGTCGTTTTCATGACCTTAGGTATCATTCTGGTAGTAGTTTCACAATCTAGCACTATATTCACTCACTAGACTACACTAAAAAGCATTAGTCTAGTGGTTAGTAAGTGGCTAGATGGTATCCAACAGTAGGTCCATGAAAGGCAACAACTAGAGGGAGAAAGTCAACAACTAGAGGGAGAAAGGCAACACTAATTCGGTAAGCATGAGCACTTGTCGGGTTGACTGGCAGTGGGGGAAGAATAGGGTTATTTCTTCCAAGGGTGTTTGGTTGATGGGGTTTATCTACTCAACTAATATGCACTTGATTGAACATCATCATGATAGTGATTCTGCTTTTTGGATTCTTGATCCAAGCTCATCAAAACTAATGTTAGTAGCTGGAGAATCATAGCGTTCAGGCTGACAAATGAATGTTCACGTAAATGATTATGCAGATAGAATCTCATACCTCCAATCAACGTCAAGTCATAGCACCCAGAGTAATCTTCCAAGAACAAAGAAGCTTCTTGTGCAAAGTAATATCAGTACCCTTTCATTCATCTGTTTCATTTCAAGTAACCTTGATGTTGCTCTTCATATCCAAGAGACATATTGAGAATAGACTAGACCTTGAAGTGGATCTTTAGTTGCTAGTACACAGTAGCGAGTGCTGACATCCAAAGCCTCTGGACTGAATAAAATACTTGCAGAAAAACAAGCCTAAGATGATTCAGAATCATTCCTGATTTCTGCCATTCTCCATTCTGCCCATTCCTTGCGTCTTTAGTTTCTCATTCTCATTCTCAAGTTCAAATATATTGATTTTCTGTCACCATTATCATCCCTCTATGGTTCAACATTCACTTGGTCATATCGTTTAGATCAATAAGAAACTCAAACTGTGCAGTGGCGATATATCAACAACTCTGCTGATCATTAGTTCATGATCTATGCCCTCACTCGTCTTCACAACTGTGAATGGATTGGCTCACCAGCGCATCAAATGTGATCAACCGCCTGAAGATAGTTTGAAATCAACCCATCAATGATAGTAGCCATAGACTAGGTGTTCATCAGATGTGTACATTTGGATATGTCAAATCATTGGGTATCAAGCCTGGTCCTTATGGCTACACTCAAAAATTGTCGTCATCATGCTTATAATCGTCAAATAACTCCTGGTCAACAGGCGAAAGGATAAAATTTCCTCTTTTGGAAGACCTAGGCATGTCCCACAGCAGATCCTCCATCCACAGTTCTGCCTGCACCTGGCCACCACTGATTACCTGTGCAGCTTGCAAAGACGACAAGTCACCAGATAACTGGCCATCCTTTATATGAGCCAAAGGGTCCGGTAAGTGGCTGCGAACAGCCTCGGACTCAGCCATAGGCCGGATCCGAAAAATATCCTTATCCCCATGCAACGGTGGATACGACAGGTCACGTACATAATCACGTTCATCTTCATGTGATTCGTGCCTGGGCTTGTGGTAGGATGGCTCCGATTTCTCATGTTTCAATGGATCGCTCATGTACTCACGGATGTCTTGGCCCGTTTTAGTCACCAACTTATCTCCATCCTGCGACAACTCCACCTGACGGTCAGAAATCAGCGTCATAAGCTTGAGGAAGTTAGACTGCTGGAATTTGGCAGCAGTTTCCTCAGAAGCCTGGCCTTTGAGCATGGAATCCTGCACTTGGCGTGCAGCCTCTGCAAATTGTTCGTTATTTGAACGAGTGGGTTGCATAAAGTCAGTTTGGTGATTTTTGAGAGTTTCAGGCATTGGCTCAGACACTGCATCAATTTCAGTCATTTCCTGCTCAATCTTGTCAAACTGAGCAGCAAGTTTCCGCTCGTCCAAATTCACCGAAACATCAGCATGCTGGAGATTTCCTCTTTGGGAAGACAGACCATGAATATTCAGAAACCCATGAATGGAAGCCATGGGTGGTACATGCGTAGAATATCCACTTTGGCGTTGTTTCTGCATCTGCATGAACTCCATCTGCCAGTTGGATTTCTGGGGGGTTTGCTGAAGGGATAAACGCCTAAAATCCTGCACCCACACCTCTCCCAGGGTACGAGTTTCTTTAAATTGATTCTGAACATGGTTAGTTTTTATATGAAATTGAGAGTGAGGCTGCCCAGGTAAATGAAATTGACGGTCAAAATTAACCATTCTCGAATCGTTAAACTGCTGAAATTCCTGATTCAAATTCCCATCGATTCCCCCCTGAGTTCGAAACGCCACAGGTGCATCTATAGGCACATTTCTGCGCTCTCTTTGTAGCGTCTGGTCTCGTTGGGTATGCTTAGCAAGCTGACTCACAGCATTGGAAGGGCCACAAGTAGCATCCATAGTAAATTATTAACAAAATACAGGAATATTAAAGTCTTGAAATGAAGAGGTGTTTACACTGATAACGAGAGTCGCGCTCAGAATGTGGGGAGTATACCGAGGAACGCATTATCTGCAGGACAGGCGATATAATTATGGTAAGATATGGTGATGAAGAGATTTATAGTTGTAGAATAACGAGATATTAATTTAGTAGTGATATAATTATGGCAGAGACTGGATTCTTGTGAAATTAAAACAAGGTATTGTATACCATAATATCCACCACTATGAGAGTATGACTTTCAGTAGTATCAGTATCAGTAGTAGAGAATATGAGAAAATAATACTCATATTAATAGTATGTCACATGACTGTAGACTCTACAAATAGAGATGAAGCAGTTACCTGTACTCCCAGATTAATACACGGACATGTCCAGAGAACCATAGTGGAGATGAAACGGGTGTTGTACGTTACACAGTGTTTTTCAAAATGATTCAAACCAGCGCGACAATGTTTCAACCAATAATTCAAAATGTTTCGTACCCCTTCTCACAGTCCGTCAAACCAAATGGCGTAATTTTTCACACCAACTTGCATTACAATTCAATATTCTGAAATCTTAAATCTGGAGGATTGCCTCATACGTATAAATTTGGGAGTCTTGGTCAAAACGGACGGAACTGAACTGGTTTCCTTGTTATCCTATATACAACAACTTGAATTATTGGTTTGAAACATTTTGCTAGTGTGGTTTGAAACATTGTCGCGCTGGTTTGAATATTTTGGAAAACACTGTACACCTTTATAGTGAGTGGGGGTAACTGGCCAAGAGAGTGCGTGTAGAAACTACGAATGTGCGAGTGAGAATGAGTGATGGGTTGACAGCGAGCGCTCTACAACACCACGCCAAGCCAGGCTAGTCGCGGCTAGCGAGTGATCATACTAGTACTACTACTAGTACTACTACTAGTACTACTACTAGTACTACTACTAGTACTACTCTACTAGTACTACTACTACTACTACCACTACTACTACTACCACTACTACTACTACCACTACTA
>NLAU01000892.1:0-18435 GCA_002370875.1 Metschnikowia arizonensis
ACTATGACTATGACTATGACTATGACTATGACTATGACTATGACTATGACTATGACTATGACTATGACTATGACTATGACTGTGACTATGACTGTGACTATGACTGTGACTATGACTGTGACTATGACTATGACTATGACTGTGACTATGACTATGACTATGACTATGACTATGACTATGACTATTGATTATTGATTATCCACTATTGACTATTCACTATCTCTATCTCTATCTCTATCTCTATCTCTATCTCCATCTCTATCTCTATCACTATCCACTCGACTAACGTTTAGTACTTTTAACTCTGTTTATTCGTTGATTGGTTCCATTACTGAGAATATTGTCCAGTGAACATCACATGTCAGTCGAGATCGCAATTGCACATGGCAATTGAATACCAGTGATGTAGCACTCAACCTAGAATAGTGCCCCGCCAAACCAGGGAACCCAAATTCTAAACAGCATTTCATTAGTGGAAGCTCAACAAATGAACTTGAACAGTTAAGTACAACAAACAGATACATCATTCAACGGTTTAGTTGATTTTCTTGTATCAATTGGAGAACATAGAGGTGCATTTATAGCAGGCAGGTTAATTAACCAGTTTTTGGTCAAGATGGCACCAACTGCTTAATTAGAATATAGTCCAACCTCCTCAACCAATATTAAAATCTTAAAACCTAATTATTGATGATTCCTCAGAGTTAACGTGGTTAGTGGTGATGGTTAATAGTTGCGTCATATAGTTTTAGTAAGTCTGTCGTCAGCAAGTCAGAACTCTCTAGTCAGAACTCTCTAGTCCACAGTGATTGGTTTGTCTAGCATGTGTCAGTGTTCCATCTTATATTGTCATTTACTCCTAGTGTTAGGCTAATGACAACTCCCTTAAAGTTACAGGATGGCTGAATAGCTATTGTACTCCTGCTTGCTATGGTTGGATAATTTGATCTGCTTTGACAGGCTCTTTAGGATTCCAGGTGATGGCTCATGGTAGGTGATTTACCCAAGGGTGTGAACATGAGATCTGAAGATACTAGATACAGTAGATGTAGATGTAGATACACTACATACACTACCTATTAATTCCTGCAAATATCCAGCCATTGTCATGGTATCATGGTGTATGGCTAAGGGGTTTAAATATTACAGAAAGGGGTACAAACAGAATAGTGTACAAATGCACTAAATACTTAGGGGATGAAACATATCTGAAACACCAGAAACTTATATAAACGGCACATGCCACCATTATTTTGAAGTCGCACTTTTTTGAGTGCTCGCCTAGCGAGCCTAGCGCCTACCTACAAATCACTTGGGGAAATGCATATGGAGGGCGTTAAATTGCTCATAGATTCCCAACGCCTTGTTTAGGAAATTGTCCATGCCACTATAATGAAGCTTCTAAATTGCTGCTTTACAGAAGTATATCAATAAAGATACTGCCATATTCTTGCATATATTCGATGATGTGTGTGATTTTTTGAGTTGAAGTGTACGAACTGGAAGAAATATTTGATTGATTGATATCTATGACATGAATATCTAAGAATTTAGTTTCTAAGAAATTAGTTTCTAAGATTTGAAGAGTTTTAGATAATCTGATTGATGATTGATATTATGTGATTTATGTGATTTATGTGATTTATGTGATTTATGTGATTTATGTGATTTATGTGATTTATGTGATTTATGTGATTTATGTGATTTATGTGATTTATGTGATTTATGTGATTTATGTGATTTATGTGATTTATGTGATTTATGTGATTTATGTGATTTATGTGATTTATGTGATTTATGTGATTTATGTGATTTATGTGATTTATGTGATTTATGTGATTTATGTGATTTATGTGATTTATGTGATTTATGTGATTTATGTGATTTATGTGATTTATGTGATTTATGTGATTTATGTGATTTATGTGATTTATGTGATTTATGTGATTTATGTGATTTATGTGATTTATGTGATTTATGTGATTTATGTGATTTATGTGATTTATGTGATTTATGTGATTTATGTGATTTATGTGATTTATGTGATTTATGTGATTTATGTGATTTATGTGATTTATGTGATTTATGTGATTTATGTGATTTATGTGATTTATGTGATTTATGTGATTTATGTGATTTATGTGATTTATGTGATTTATGTGATTTATGTGATTTATGTGATTTATGTGATTTATGTGATTTATGTGATTTATGTGATTTATGTGATTTATGTGATTTATGTGATTTATGTGATTTATGTGATTTATGTGATTTATGTGATTTATGTGATTTATGTGATTTATGTGTGATTGATATCTGATTGTGCGACTCGGATCACACGCAGTTATCTTCGGAAAAAAAATTTAACATCTTGTGCAACTCCCAATGTCCATATAAAGGTCTGCAGTCCCGACAGATGCAAAAGCGAAACAAAATCTCTAATCCGCTTCATCCCAAACCATATTAAAATGTTTATACCAATCCAAAGGTTGCAGCATGTGCAGCAGATCCACTAGCCTATTTTCTAGTGGTTTCCTTTTCTCAGGTCGGAGCTTTTGACTCTAAATCACTTCTCTCTTATTTGTTGTAGTCTCTCTTATTAGCACTTCTCTCTTATTTGTATCCCCTGGTACACACTAACCATGTCACCAATCACCTAAACTGTAGCAGAACTAAGCATGTAACCAGCCATTCCTTACTCTCACGCGAGAGGACGCCAAAAGTCTATAAATCTGTTTTCAAACTAGTAATAGTACAGTTTATTCATTTAGTTCAATTCAGTCATGAAGTAGTGATTGAATACTACTACTGTCTATACCTTATAACTAGTAGACCATGTTTCAGATTGGCTGTAAATTTCCCCCGGCCTCTCCAGAAAAGTCTATAAAAGCTGCATTTCCACTTATGACCTATTAAAAATGACGCCAACAAGATACTAGTATATTTATACTTAAATTTGTTGAAGACAGATTTCCTGATAAAAATTCCAACTAGAAAACAGCAAAGATCTGGGGACCGACGGATGGTGAGTAGGTCAAACCAAAATCTAGACAAATCTAGAAGCAGAAGAAGACATTCCTTTTTCGTAGGTTATAGTGTGAGGAGTGTGGAGTAAGAAAACGAGAGCGCCAATCAAGGATACTGAGACCCAGGCGGGTAACTCCTGCACACTACAGAGATATGTTTCATGTATGTGCAGGATGCCTTACTCCTCAGTGTATATAACAGCGAGTTCTTCCTTTAGTTTTGCAGCGAGTTCCTCGACTATTTTAGCTTCAATAAATACCATGATAATTTAAGACCTAAGGAATTCAATATATTGACTGACACCATGGTCGACTGTCTGAGTCTAACTGTCTAGTCCACTGTCTAATCCACTGTCTAGTCCACTATCTCCACTGTCTCCACTGTCTCCACTGTCTAGTCCACTGTCTAGACCTATCTGTTGAGAAATAATAGCACAATACTGTGCACATAGTGCATGCTATTAAGGAAACTTTAAGGCTCTAAGCCTCTATAGTTATTGTCTTAAGGCAATAACTGATAAAGCCTCACTCCAATAAAGGAGCTTTCGTCCTTTGCAATTTAATAAAATTACATGGGGAACGACATGCCAAAATATCCTCCACTTCCACACCATTACAAATACTGCTCGTATTAGGTATGATGATAACTAAGGAATCTTTCACTTGAGAAATATCATCATAACTATTACGAGCAGTATTTCTGGTGGGTCTGGAAGTGGACGACATCTTGGTAATGTCCTTCCCCAGGTAACTGTTTATTTGGTTCGATTTAGTTCGATAGATTATGAAGATAGGCGAAAGCTCCTTTATTGGAGTGAGCCTTCATCAGATTAGGACAATAACTTCAATTAGGAAATAAGACCATTAGAGCTTTAGTTTTCTTAATACTGTGCATTATTTCTCAACAAGTTGAAGTCTGAGTGTGCACATATCGCCAGATAACACACCTTACTACCTCAGATTTTAATGAAGGAGTAAGGAGTCAGAGGTGGTCTATATAAGGGTGTCCCGCCGCCCTTCTGACTATCCATTGATACAGAGCAGTCAATCAGGAAGCCCCTAGTTGAGAATAAATCTAACAAGTGAGGAGATTCAGTGTGGTTATTATTCTCTGTGTCTATCTAAGCAAAGAGCGCTGGTCCTGTTAATTAGGCTATATCGATGAAGAAACCTTCCCTATATTGGGCCTTTGTCTAATGCCTTATTAGGTGGTTTATCTGGTGAATGTCGATAACGTGTCGATACCGTGTTGATAAGGTGATTGTCGATAACGCGTCAATGACGTGTCGATACGGTGTTGATAAGGTGAGTATCGATAACGTGTTGGTGTCCATATCGTGTCTCCAAAGGACTGAGTCTGTTCCCTCTGCGTCCCTGTCTTAACCTTGTACTTCAGGTAACTTACAGTTAGCAGGTTGATACAGGCCATATTTCCAACAAAAAGAGTCAGAAGTGATAATGGGCAGATGAAACTTCTTCTATTGTGTCAGACCGAGGCATCAGTATGCACACAGCCGAAAACCTATGAGGTCGCTCAGGGCATCAGATACTGCATCAGATACTGCATCAGATACTGCTTCAGATACTGCATCAGATACTGCTTCAGATACTGCTTCAGATACTGCTTCAGATACTGCATCAGATACTGCTTCAGATACTGCTTCAGATACTGCTTCAGATACTGCTTCAGATACAGGACTTCAAATACTGACAGAGCTTCAGATACTGACACCGCTCAGACACTACTTCATACTCACACCGGTCAGACACTGCTTCATACTGACACCGCTCAGACACTGCTTCATACTGACACCGCTTCATACTGATAATACTTTCCAAGTGTCCTTAGTTGGAAGTTATTAGAGTGTCAGTTAATTAGCTAAAGAGTTAGTGGATAACTCAAACATCCTACCATACGAACATCAATAAGCTGCTATACTAGTAGCTCCACTAGGTGTTGGACGTGCGAATACCTTTGGAACTACTAGGCTACTTCCTGTTACTGATGTCATTCTTACTGGCATATGGACTCCATGATCATGAAAATACAAAGTTAGCGGACTATTAACTGGTACACCGCCAATCTGCTTAAATATGATTCACAGGGTATGGGGTTACGCCAATCATGCGGATGTCAAGGATGTGAATAATTCTACAAGATGTTTCTTGATGAGGTGAGAAGATACTTGGTAGTCTGACTGAATGAGCTAGTCTCTAAAAAGGCCATGATAAGATTGGTGCAAAACATAAACTTGCGCATCATCAATACGCCTTATTCCTGACAAACCTTAGAATATGGTACTATGTACCCCTATATTATCCAAATGGGTTGTGGTGTACCTTTGGTATTATATACTTTATTTGTATATTGTATATACTCTCTATTGTAAAAGAGGGTAAAAAGTAATTAGTGGTGTATATTCTTTTCTATGTAACAAGCAAATATAGCTTGTCGTATCAAGAGAAGATGTAGTTGGCATATTCATACATTGATTAGTGTGTGTGTCGAGTGTGTCTTACGTTGTCTAGTGTGTCTTAGTGTGTGTCTTAGTGTGTGTCTTAGTGTGTGTCTTAGTGTGTGTCTTAGTGTGTGTCTTAGTGTGTCTTAGTGCGTCTTAGTGTTTGTCGTACTCTCTATCTTACTGTCTATCTTACTGTCTATACTGTCTATCTTACTGTCTATACTGTCTATCTTACTGTCTATCTTACTGTCACACTATTTCTTACACTTTCTTACACTATGTGAAAGAGGGAAAAGTGACAATATTCTATTCACAGACTATATCACTCTATCAGACTACAGAATATAATGATATAGCTGTACGGGTTTATCTTTTACACTATGTCTTAGGATTAGGATTAGGATTAGTAATCTGATGATACTAGTGTAATACTAGTCTAAAATACTACAGTAATTGGTAGTCTTAGATAGTACAAGTCATTTAGCGTGAAACTAGCATGGTAGTACAGTGGTGGGTTCACTCTACCTGTTACAATACATTGTACAGCTAGGTTGCCAAGACTGGAGTGCAGTCATAGGGCACGCAAAACACCTGTCGTTTCGGAAATCATGGTAGTTTTACAGTATCTCAGAGATGGGCTTTATTCTTCCAGTTCCCCTTGTCTACTCCTTACACCAGCACCCCCAACGACTTTGACTCTGTATTATAAAATTGTCCAAGATCCATGGACTACTAGTATATACTGTTACACTTTGCACTTGCCACATCACACCACTTATAATGGTTGTTTAGTGAATAAGTGCGCGCAGGCCTGCAAACTTCGGCTTTTATCATGCAATCGTCGACAGCGTTCTGCAGACTGCCTCTGCGTCATGCAATCTTCGGTGACTTCAAATCAATTTCTGCATTTCATGTAATACAAACTTTCTGGCTTTTTGCTTATTTCTTAAAATAAGATTAATAATACATGTAAAATGAATGGTTTATTTAAACCACGTGGAAAAGTTACAGAAAAAAAACAGCTTTACCAAGCGATCAAGAAGTAAAATAAATTAAAGTATTATATCTCGAATGCATAGCGTTAATTCTACATGATAAGAGAGGCACTTGGAATGGGAGGTATTTATTATTATTATTATTTTTCTTTTAGTTCTATGCCGGTGTACGGGTGCGCCAGGTTGACGTTTCCTCCTTACGACCAAACCTTCTTTATACACTCCACGGCAAACGCATTGGTCTAGCAGGATGCATTATTGATGCATGCACTTTTATTTCACTGCCTTGATTTGTTTTTCTTCCGCATGAACATACTGCTAAAGACGCTTTTGTGTGTTCTATAAGCAACTAACTAAGCGAGCCGGATATAAGTGGCTAGGGATATACGGAGAAACTGCTAAGTTGATGCTTTTAGAGATTCTCTAAGTTGCTTTTATCATATGCTTCTTTAGAGATGCTTTTGACTGTATACAAACCCGTACATTGCTACGGATCGAGATGTTCGGATTGATGCAAAGCTTTGCCTTACCACAGATTATGCTAATAGCGGACTTTTGTACCCACGCAACCACACAACAATTCGACGGTGGACTGCACGAAAGCACAATTTACACGTGCATCTAAAGAACATTCACTTACTTGCACTAAAAAAAAGGTATACGAAAAGCCTGCACTAACATGGCGTTGCATACTAAGCCAACATTTCTACATTGTTTTGATCTGGATTCATTGTCTGATCTACGCTACTACGGGGGACATTGTCTGCACCAGGAGAAAAGTCGGGTCTACAAGAGTAGTCTATCGCTGCGTGTTTTCAGTTGCATGCACGCGCATTACGTTATATCTACCTGCAGCATTCTGCGTATCGTCTATGCACACTGAACAAAATGGCCCGACTTTGGAAACAAACCCAGGGAACCTATTTGACCCGTCGTCATGAGCCGAATAGACATACATGATGTCATGGCACGTTGCTATGCGGGTACACGCACCAGAAAACCACAAACCTCGAAACAAAAAAAAAACAAAATAAAACATAATATAAAATATAAAAATGCTTCCTCTTGTGCGTGGTCTTACCTACGCACAATTTTTAACTATCAGTACGAGGTGCCACAGCGGAACTACGTTTGTTTGAATCAACATTCTGCTGTTTGCTCGTATGCAGCTCGCCTATTTAGGTACATTGATAGTGCATGAAAAAAGCGTGATATTTCCGTGCGTATCGCATGTTTTTCTCTGGCGTATGTATCACGCAAGCTGCGCGACATTTATGCGAGAGCGTACATGCCACGCTGCATACTCCCCCCCCCACCACGCGTGGCGACCTGAGCAACATACCCTTTGCACGAAGCATTTCGACTGCAAATTGTGTGGCTTGGAGCAAAAGAATGGCGTGGGCAAGGAGGTACTTGTGGTAATATCAATAAGCTAATCATCTGGAAGTCAATGTAGCATAGAAGAGCACACTTTAAATGGTCCAAAGTTTAATTCAAAGGCTAGTAACTACGTTATATTTCAGTGAGTTTCAGAGATGCTGGTAGTAGTAAATTTAACACGTCAGAAACTCAGTTTTCTTTCTGCAAATAGATTTATTGCTTATATCATGAGGCGGTTATATGCAGTACCGAAATATATCTTAGTTTTTTCAGTAAATTTGTGGGTAAAAAAAAAAAGAGAACAAGATGAAATTTCAGGAATGCAGAAGACGAAACCAGACTATAAATTGGCACCAATGCCACACCTAATTCCACCAGTGGTGGATCGGGGCGGCGTAGCAAAGGAGTGGGGGTATATGCAGGCGCAGGAAGAGAAACCGACCAAAATGATTTAGGGCCTGAAATATTGCCAATTACTGTAGGTGTGTATATTAATGTATGTTTCTTAGTCCAACGCTTGCTTAACTCATGGTATGATATTTGAACATATTTGTCCAAAGCCAATCCTGTATGTAGTAGTAAAAGTTAGTTAACTCTTAGTATCTGTTAACTCTTAGTATCTTAGACTCTTATAGTCAAGTTAGTGTGGAACGAGACACCCGTACACCAGATGCAATAACAATTTGACACTTTGAAGTCGTAGCAGATTCAGAGCCTGCTGCAAACATAAGCTTTCCAACATTTTTCTGTATTAGAGATTTTGTTCTTCCTCTTCAGTCAGTGCGTCTAGACATTCTTTATGCTTTCCTGGATTATATGCACACCATAATCCTTCAACAAATGCCTCAAAAACTCGTACATCCCTAAGTTCATTCCCAAGAACTTTGGTGTTCCCAAATCTTTCATATTAACAAAGTTGTCAGTATATTTTTCACCTATGAATCGGTCCAATAGGTAGCTTTTCTCCAACATGCTTGTAATACATCTCTTATGACCTTGTGTATCACTTCATGCCAAACTCGAAGAGACTGTTTCATATAAAGACTTCTTCACTAATTGCTCTTTATTTTTCTGAACATACCCTTCTGGTTGCTTCATATAGATGTTTTCTTCGAACATTCCATTCAAGAATGCTGTCTTATAACCATTTACTGCAATGGCTAATACCATCTCAAACATGATTTGAGACCATGTTTCGTGCTAGTCAATTCCTTCCTTCTGGAAGTTCCTAGAACCACAAGTTGTCAGGATTTCGGGATGTACTGATCAGTGTCAGGATGACAGGATGACAGGATGACAGGATGTACTGATCAGATTGATCAATGAGGATGTATTGATCACATTGATCAATCAGGTTGTATTAATCACATTGATCAATCAGGTTGTATTAATTACATTGATCAATCAGGTTGTATTAATCACATTGATCAATCAGGTTGTATTAATCACATTGATCAATCAGGTTGTATTAATCACATTGATCAATCAGGTTGTGGCTCTGATGGCTCTGCGCTCTCCAGACTGGTCACCAGGAGTAATAACATTCAATATCAGTAAGTGGTTGTAGCACATCACAAGAAATCATGCATTCTCAAGATCCCGTTTGGAAATCATCTGACAGTGTGGAAATCTGTATAGATAGGTCAGGAGTCAGACATGTATCAGTCATAGTATCCCCGGGTCTTATAACCAGCCTCTGCAGGCATCGTTAATCCATTAGTTTTCGCCAAAGTCTTACTACTAAATAATAATAGTAAAGTAGTAGTTCTTCTTGTTCTTGTACTTCTTCAGAGTAGTAGTCAGTAGTACTATCTTTTGTTAACTCCGGTGAAGTAGGGAATGGCTATTCAGCCATTGTACTCTCCTGCTTGCTTTGGTCGATGACATTCCACGTCTCATCGCACAATATTGTGAAGGTATACAGATTCCTTCTATGATTATATCTTCTCTCCAATTGAATGCGGATGAAGCCTAAAATCCTGTACATTCTTCAGACCTAATTATGATAGACTTATGCCACTTTACCACCAACATTTTTATGACTATCTCAACAGTGGAACAAGTGGGTATCCTCGAAATGGAGATTTTCCATGATTCATAATAACTTAACAAATCGCATGAAAGTTGGCCATGGTGGGAAATTTTTAGACTCGGAAAGTCTCCCCTGCTTTCAGTTAATATATTGAACGTATTCCTTACGTCCTAAATTTATCATGGTATGTAATGAAGCTAGAATAGTCGCGGAATTCCTTGGAAACTAAAGGGAGGAGAACCTCGCTCTTATATACACTGGGGGATATGCAGTCCTGCACATGCATAAAACATATCCTTGTGTAGTGTACAGGTGTTACCCACCTGGGTCTCTGTATCCACAACCTGCGCCACTAGTATCGCCCAGTAAGCGGTTCAAGTAGTTTTGAGGCCAAAACCAAGAGGATGATAACTGACTTGCGGAAGGAATAAAAAACAGAACTAGTAGTCCTAGTCGTCAAAAGTCAGTAGTAGTGATAGTGCTTCTTTGTTCTTCAGAGTAGAATATTTCCACTTGGGAGAACTGAATGTATTTTCCACAGAAATCTTTTGTCATCCATAGAAGGCATTGAATAAACCATTTGTTGACGTTATCTGGAAGACTGTCCTTTTATTGGGAACAGTCAAGTTGGTTAACTCATGACTTTGGGACTTCATCCCAAAATTATGTTGGAGCTTTTTCCAAAGTGAAACAACTGATAATCTGAGGGTTGGGGGTTCGTCTTGACAAACTCCCTCTCCAACTTGGACTTGCATCCCTTTATACCTTTTCAATTAACTGGGCTTTTGATCACTTCCCCCATTCATCCCTTAAAGAATATGGTCAGGGTCATATTGAATAAGGCCTTAGGTTTGGTCCCCCTTATCATATAATATGTTGAAACCTAGGTCAGGACAAAGACTTCACACCACTCGGAAAAACTCCGACTAGGTTAATGAATTAGCTTCTGAGCCATTGGCGACTGGAGGTCCGGTAATAAAGCTTTGAGAAGAGAACATTCCTCTCTCTCTCCCTCTCCCTGTCTATCCCATATTTATTATCTCTGCCTCATATAATTTCTGAGGTCTATGGGATGTATGGGTTTGACTTGTAGGGTTGGGCTAGAGAGTCTGGTCTGGTCTGTTTGGTCTGGTCTGTAAACTTGATCTATAATCCTAGGGTAGTCTCATCCAGTAACCATTTCAGTTGACTTGAAACATGGACTTGTAAGTTCAACCGTAATTCTGCATCTGAAATGTGCCTCAGACCATGATTAGTCCTGTCTGCCTGTATTCACCATAGATGATAGGCCTGTGGGAAACCATCTTCTGCCACCACTAATCTGTACTGAGACTATTCTGATAGACTGACGAGTGGTAGACTTCTGACTCGGACTCGGACTCTGACTCACCACTTTACACACATTCATCATCAGGCTGCATCTCATCCAATGGTTCCTTGGGCTCTTGTCCCTCGGACCACTGCGTCACATCATCAATATAACTCAAAATGGTCGACACCAGAGACGATTCCTGCGTGCAGTCGAGCGGGAGAAACTGTACCATACCAAAATCATCCACCAAGTGCGCAATGGCCTTATTCAAGCGAGCGTACTTCTCATTAAACTTGGACTCACGTTCTGAAACCGCCGATTCCAAAACCAACGGATCGGGATTTAAATACCGTTTCAACTCCTTTTTGGAAACTTCATTTTTGATCAAATCCGTCTTGGATAAAATGTTGATATGCGGCAATTCCAATAATATCATTGCAGACATTGCACTCAAGGCGCCACTGAAGAATTTCGCCCGGTCAATCACGAAAGGTGCCTCCAATAAATACGTGGCACATAAATTGAGGTTTAACGCCGTCTGTAAATGCCGCACAATTGTGGGGAGAACGGGTACGTGCGTGTAGAGCTCGATCTGCCCGGGACAATCGAAAATCAAGTATTCATCGTTGTAGTCGCCGATTTCCTCATCTAGCCAGTCCAAGTTGTTGAGGAGATACTCAAAACAGTACACCAACCCACCATTCGGGCCAAGATCCATTTCTTCCATCACATCCTGTAAACTGATCAAATCTCGGATATCCACGGTGAACTCATATTCTTTTGGTTCTGCTGCGGGGTCAAGATTGACAATGTTGGCCCGCCTGCCGATGGACTGCATATGCGAGATGATGGAGTTGCAAAAGGTAGATTTGCCTGCGCCCGCAGGGCCAAGTACTAACACCCCGACTCTAGACATATTGATAGGAAAGAATTGGAGAAGTCGCGATGGTGTGTTAACACACCATCACGTGATCATTCTCACAGATGCACACCCGTACACCGTACTATCACTGCCGGCACCAGCATGGGTCGTAATCATTCTCCATCTGAATCAAAGCGTCGATATTATTCTCCCGAAACACATCCTCACATTGCTTGCGCAAGTGTGCCGTATTTTCTCCCCTGTAGACCTGCACATGTACAAGACCAGTGATATTCTTATCGGTAGCCCAGAATCTCGGCGTGGTGAATGACTTGATGCCTTTTATTTGGGCCAAGCCATTAAGCGAATCCCGCACGGCAGTTTCCTTTTTCTGGTCCAATTTGAGTAGAAGTGTAGAAGCTGTAGACTTCATAAGCGGAAGAGCTGTCAAAAATATCAACATAGCTATGATGATGGATGCCATAGGATCAAATCCTTGCCACTTAAAAAGCGTAGTGAGGATTGTAGAGATCACCACTCCAACGGACCCTAGAGTATCTGCTAAAATATGAAGAAAAATGCCTCTCATATTGTCATTCATATCGTGATCGTTTCCTTGGTCACTTTGGGTCTGACCATGAGAATGGGAGTCATGGGAATGGGAATGAGAATGAGAGTCATGGGAATGGGAATGAGAATGAGAGTGATGGGAATGCCCATGAGAATGAGAGTGCCCATGAGAATGCCCATGAGAATGTCCATGAGAATGTCCATGGTTGAATGCAAAAATTCCAACAATATTAACCAAAAGACCAAGAATTGAAACAATAATCAACTCTGTGGTCTGTTGTAACGAAACAGGATTGAACAAGCGGCCAATAGCTTCAAATATAATGCTGCCCGAAATCCCCACTAGCAAGGTGCCATTGGCAAAGCCCGCCAAGATCTCAAAATTGCGGAGGCCAAATGGAAATTTCGAGTTCACATCCACCTCGTTCTTCAGTAACACACCCGCCACAAGACCAAGAGCCAAGGAGGCACAATCTAGTGCCATGTGTAAGGAATCAGATAAAAGCCCCAATGACTTGGAGCGGAAACTGTACACAAGCTGCACGAACATGAAAGCCGTGTTAAGCATGAGAAAGTTGAAGATGGCTTTGGTATCGGAATGGGCCAAAATTTCCTGGAGCATGCGAGGCTTATCGTCAGCAGGTTTCTTTTCAAGGCCAAGACTAAATTCCCTAGTTCTGTCGATCTTCACGAGCATTGGAGCTCCCACACATATCAAGGCATCGAGCGGAGCAAACGGCCTGGTTTTGAGCACAAGGCACTCGAGTCCATAGGAGAACATGGCCACAAGCATGATGTTCCGCTTGGAGAAGAGGAGAGGCTCGGAATACAGAAATGCCAAGATGGCGGCCGTGGATGTGGAAATGCCCATAAAAGGAAAGTGGATGCGGTCCATATAGGATAAGAGAAGCACGGTCAAAGATGAGAGAAGTCCAAGCATCACCGCCACCAATGGCACATGAATAGGGTCAGATTTTCCAGCAATGACCCGTTGTGTAAGGATGTAACAAGCCACCACAGCGAAGTATGCAGTGAAGCACGCAGAAAGGGGCCAGGCTAGGCCCAGGCCCAGATTCAACGCCAAATAAACATCATACATAAAAAACACCGGCGTTGCCACATTCATCGACAGCACAAACATACAAAATAGAACGGTAGCAGTCCGAGTATGTGGTAAAATCAGACAAGCAATAAAAAACAGAAAAGCAGCGGCAGCAAAACTGGCGGAGCCAATAAGGGTCGTTTTTTGGGTATACTTGCAAACTCCCCTTGTAACCAAAAGCACAAGACAAGTTTGAAGTAGAGCCATAGTCACACGTGCCAATACCGAACTTCCTGTAGCCAGCAGCAGAAGGGAGAGGTTACTTGAACTGACAAAAAGGGGGATAGCCACAAGAGCTGGGAGAGCCAGGGAAATTGGTTGATGCGGTTTGAATAGCAACAGAGGATTAGAAGCAGTATTTGAGGCTTTTGATGTTTGACTAGAATTTATGGCTCTTGAGGAATCCCTTGTGTTAACATTCAGAAGCTTGTCATCCCGCTCAAAATCAATCTCTATTAAATCAGAAGCATTTTGCAAAGTTTCGCAATTCAGACGGCTTGGAATAAAAGGATGCTCAAGTTGCAAACATTGTGTATTAGAATTAGACGCTGTGGAATTGTCCAGGTCTAAGTTGATTGGGGCTTCCCGAAATGGTAATTGTTCGGACACTTCGGAATTGTGGCCGGTATCGGGGGTATCGGGGTAATCGACACGATGGTTTGGGGCTTTCATATGCAGTACACCACGAATTGAATGGTGTTTAGCTTGCTGTTTGGCCTGGAATTGTCTGTTCATTATGTGTATGAATTTGAGGTGCTTGCCAACCTGTTTAGATTCCCCTTTATATGCAGGTGCCCCTTGATAAAAGTGTGCGAATTACACGTTACTCTTAACCTTATAAGTAAGGCTTCTGACTATGACTTTTTACTTAAGTATAATGTTTGATTAACTATTGATGTGACTAGTTTTAGTGAATTATGCTTACTCCATTGGTTACTCCATTGGTTACTTTATTGGTTACTCCATTGGTTAGTTCATTGGTTAATTCATTGGTTACTTTATTGGTTACTTTATTGGTTACTTTATTGGTTACTTTATTGGTTACTCCATTGGTTAGTTCATTGGTTAGTTCATTGGTTACTCCATTGGTTAATTGGTTAATTCATTGGTTAATTCATTAAGTATACTGTTTCATTGGGTATACTCCTTCATTCGGTATGTTTCATTTGGTTACTTTATTAAGTATACTGTTTCATTAACTATAACATTTCAGTGACTACTCTTTTAGTGAAGTATCTTTACTCCTTTATTGGTTACTTATTGGTTACTCCATTGCTTACTTATTGGTTACTTATTGGTTACTTCATTGCTTACTTATTGGTTACTTATTGGTTACTTATTGGTTACTCCATTGCTTACTTTATTCGGTTTAAATCAAAATATAGTAATTCTCGGTGGAGATGTTATGTTAGATGCAGACGTGTTGTTATATAAATACGTAGCGTCGTCTCAGCTTGGTATATCGGTGCATCAGGAGAACCAAGTACCAGGGAATTAATAAATAAAGTATTATACAAGGATGACCCCATTTTTACTAGATTAAGAACCTTTATAATTGAGTGAGCCTTCACCAGTTATTGCCTGATTAAGACAATAACTTCAATTAGGAAATAAGAGCCTTCAAGGTTCCTTAATAGCGTACACTATGTGCCATTATTTCTCAACGTGATGGGTGAAAACTAGCACAAGTCAAACTCTTTGGTCTTTTAATATATAGTAAAAGATTGGTTGAAACTATAAGACTGACTATAGCTTTATTACACTGGTCCTTACCATACAAATTGCACTATACTTATTAACTAGAGATTAGAGATAACTAGAGATTAGAGATAACTAGAGATTAGAGATAACTAGAAATAAGAGATAACTAGAGATTAGAGATAACTAGAGATTAGAGATAACTAGAAATTAGAGATAACTAGAAATTAGAGATAACTAGAGACTACACTATACAGACTATGTCGACATAACACACTGACTAGCTTTATTACCATACTGGTCCTATGCAGAATGTGGTGGTTTTTTAAAAGTACAACTATGGGCAATGAAGCTCAGTGGTCGTGTCGCTACCAATATTCTAAAAAGGCTTTTCTTGTGATTTGGGTGAAGTAGAAGTCTTTTTTACTGTGTAACGTAATGTTCACTCTAGTCTGTAGTATCTACTATAACTCTGTAGAGTTAGGCAATGCCTGCATAATATGATACGAATATCCGCACCTGCACCTGCGAGATGTATGGCAAAGCAGCTTCCTAAGATAAACCCTAACGCAAGCTTTAACACTAATAAAATTTTGATCAAAGGAGCTTTCCTCGTATATTGAGTATGTATTATCTTAATCTTTTTAATCATGCTATTAAGGTTACGTACCTAGTAAATATCAATTTTTTTGTAGGTGCTCTACTTAACGCATATTAATCGTGTATTTTGTGAGTAACTGCAAACCACACTAAATACTAGAGTGTCGCCATGTATAGCTAGGATGTACGGGTTTATCTATACTGACTAGATAAGTTATATTGTGAGGAAATATTCGAGAATTTGCAAGACGAGAAGACCCATGATTTTTTGGGATTGATAAACCTCGTTTTGGTGCGAAAAAAGGTAAAACGACTTGTTCGCACTTTCTACACATATTCAAAACTATAGTAACTGGAGATAAGATACTGACTATATTATAAGCCTTATTGCATTAGCCTTACCATATTTCTTAGATTCCTTATAATTGTTCAGTACTTTCAAAACTCAGTTTATTCGTGGATGGTTTCTATGAGGATCCTTGAGTCTTATAGAAATTTGGGCTGTCCATGTCACCTTATTACGTCCTAATCCGAGCGAGACAATTCCAGTGAGTCGGGAATGGTGGAATAGCCGTTGTGCTTCTTCTTGCTGTAGTCAATGACAATTCCTGGAAGAGTAGGAAATGGATGGATTGCTTTCCCACATGTTTGGCAATCCACGTCTGATGGTACATGGTGATTTTTATTCCAAGGGTAGTGGACCCAAGGGTAGTGTGGTATGAGGATCTGACATCGCCAGCTGCGACTGTCGATCTATCAGTGGATTATGGGGAGTCCGTGTTTACGAGCGTATGCTTCGTATAAATTGGTAAGTGGCAGTGACGGGTGAGCGAAGTTAGGGATCAAGTCCTGGAGGTCAATTCCTGGAGGTCAAGTCCTGGAGGTCAAGTCCTGGAGGTCAATTCCTGGAGGTCAAGTCCTGGAGGTCAAGTCCTGGAGGTCAATTCCTGGAGGTCAAGTCCTGGAGGTAGCCGACATGACCTAGGAAAACTTTAATGTCTGTTTTGTTCATGGGCGCGCCAAGGTTCGATTTGTCCGTTGAATGTGTCGGATGCTGAGATTCCATCGGCACTCATTTGGAGGGCGAAATTCAATCAGTGTGTGGAAAGTACACTTTTCCAGTTAACTTTGTGTGGAGGACCTCTAGTATTGTATGGACAGCCCTGTGTTCCTGCGAATTGGGACTGCCTGCGAATTGGGACTGAAGATGAGGATGCAAAAAGATTGATGGTCCGAAGGAGTTCTGTCATAGAAACCAAGGAGCATCACAAAGTGCGAAGGGAGAAAGTTCCACTGAAACCAAAGTCCATAAGAAGGTTACCAAAGTCCATAAGAAGGTTACCAAAGTCCATAAGGTTACCAAAGTCCATGAGAAGGTTACCAAAGTCCATGAGAAGGTTACCAAAGTCCATAAGGAGAAGGTTCCACTTTCACACCCTTTCGTGAAAGTGGTGGTAACCGCTTTTGAGATGGAGTGAGAAAAATCTGGCATGAGGAATCGGAAAGAAGCAGGGACGTGGCCATGGACTCGTAATCTCGTTGACTGGTCGAAAATCAAAACGATTTGGAACTAGTTGGGCTACCACATAATTGGCTTCGTGGAAAGGTTCAATGAAGCCGCAATCTAAGAGTCGATTGATTTCATCATGTGGAAAATCCTTCGCCGCCAAGGAGTAGTGGGGTAAAGGTCGGTTATGGGCCCGAACGGCGTCGGGTTTGATGCGAATTCGGTAATCATCCGGCCGTTGGGGTGGTAGTGTCGACGAGGTGGGGTGTTGTTTGAAGGTGTCTTGCGAAATGCGTTAAACCCGTAAGGCGAGCGGTAGGTGAAGAGTGGGAATGGGTAAACCATTATATTCAAACCTAACACCGGGTTGACAAAGGATTCCATGGATTTGCCAAAAAAGATAAACCCGTGAATTGTACACCACGAAGGAATGGGAGAAAGAAGCGTTAAGACCTGGAGACCACCTGTTCGTGAACAAGAGTAGGCTCGGCACCGAAAGCCTGAAGCAGCCTGAAGCAGAAGTGGTCGGGGAGTAGGGTTCAATTTAAGTGTGGTCACAAGTTCGGGAGAGATGAATGATTCCCCACATCCCTGATCCCCTTAAGCAATGGTACGATGGTCCATTGGCTGGATGGTTACAGAGGAATAATTGGAACTCAATCAGTTTGGTCGCAGTCAATTTGGTCGACGAGGTGATGGCTGCGACTACCCGTGGTCTAGGAGGCGAGTGTTTGTTGATGACGAACGAAGGATGTGATCAGTCACTGGAGAGTACAGGGGTGTTTAGGGAGTTTCAGAAGAGACGCCAGAAATGCCTATTGAGTGAAATGTCTATTGAGTGAAATGCCTATTGAGTGAAATGCCTATTGAGTGAAATGCCTATTGAGTG
>NLAU01000894.1:9142-25443 GCA_002370875.1 Metschnikowia arizonensis
TTGATGCTTTATCTTGATGCTTTATCTTGATGCTTTATCTTGATCCTTTATCTTGATCCTTTATCTTGATCCTTGAATATCTTGATCCTTGAATATCTTGGAATACCTTAGAATCTTCCATCTGGGCCATCAGTCAAAGCATTAAAGGACCCAATGTGAGGGGCAACGGCTTCGACAAGGAGCGGGAATGGTGACTTATCCTTGGGAGAATTTTTAAAGCGTTCCTCGCGCTCTAGTGTCCGCATCCCTGTCGGAACCAATAAAAATATCCTTAACAATCACCAGGAATCCGAGCTTATGTTAAATCTCGAAGCCTGGTATGTGAGTGTTGAGGTTGTACAATAATGGTATGATAGCCAACACAAAGAGGAAGGGGAGAAGGGATTACCTTGCATTGTACGTCGCCGAAGAGCAAATGATGTTAATTGTCAATTTTCAACTTATGACTATGTTTTAGTATATATTGATATACTGTAATGTAAAGAGGAATCCAGTTCCGCATCAAACATCAGTACCTCACGTACACCATAGATCAACCATGGTGTACAGTCAGAGATGGTGGAATATCAAGATAAATACTCTATTAGTCAGACTTAGTGGAAGATTCATTAGCACCTTCGACGGTCAGAGGAGTACTCTTAGTGAGTCTTGTGGCTGGTATATGTATTTGTCTGATTAACTTTATAAATCTGTACACCCCCCTTTTATATTGGAGTGGACCTAACCTTTTCGAGTAGGTGAGCACATTATCCATTGTGACGCCTCAATTAGGAGATCAAAGGGCCAACTCATAACAAGTCAGTTTAGCGCGGTGCTTAAACCCCTCACTCTCACGCTTTGATTCTCAACATGTAAGTTGTACCTTACAAGACCAAAGAGTTTAGACGAAAACTTTTCACCTACTATCAGCCTGCATATAACATCAGATCTGCATCTAACATATCCACGAAGTACCGAGACTCCATGCCTCCGTGCCTCCTAGGCACTCGTTGACACAATTTATTGTCAATTTTAATGATGAAATTTTGTTAGTTTTCGTCAGATCCCCCATGGGTATCACACTACCCATGGGAGTAATATTCACCAGGATTCCTCATTCTGAAAATCCATCCACGAATAAACAGAGTTTTGGAAGTACTAAACAAACATAAAGAATGTAACATTTAATGTGAATTGTGAATTTTAAAGATAATTTTGTCAATTTTTGTCAATTTTTGTCAATTTTTGTCAATTTTAATGTGAATTCTTGTCAATTTTTGTCAATTTTAATGTCAAATTATTATTTTCACAAATCTTAATTACTCGTTTCTCAAATCTCATTCCTACTTTTGTTGAATTCTCAAAAGTCATTCCTACTTTTCACGTTCTCGCTCTCAATCTCAATCTCAATCTCAATCGCATTCGCATTCGCATTTCTACTACTACCTATAGAATATAGAGTAGAGTAGAGTACTATACAATACAGTACTATACAATACAGTACTATAGACCTTACAAAACACTAGACACTACACTGACTAGTTAGTAGAGGAGGAGCATTAGTCCATTATAAAATCACCAGATATGTTAGATTCTTTATGTTTGTTTAGTACTTCCAACTCAGTTTATTCGTGGATGGGGGTCCAGATTCGGCAGACGACATGTGCAATGATGGGGAGCCAAGAGACAGGTTCCACGAGGTGTTGGAAAAAAAGACGAAGTGGGAAGCCATCGTGATGAGGAAAACTGCGCGTGATCCAACAGTAACGCAATCAGCTCAATAGGGTCAACTCGGTGGCTTTGACTTGATTTGGCAGAAGGGAGAATCCAGTACCAGGCATTTCTAGGCAATCGCCAAAGTACGCAACTTTTGAAGCCGCGAAAACCAGAAGCACCATGATGAGGTTTTCCACCATGTCGACGGTGGAAGGAATCGGGACGGATTATCCAAGGGAGAAGAGAAACTTCGAGATTCCTGTCAGTGATGGAATCCATCCTAGGGTGTAAAACCAAGTGATGGCCCACTGCAACCAGATTCGAATGACAGAGACCGCAATGGGTTGAGGAATAACTGTCAGGGCTGAAGATGGTGATGCCACGAACGACAGTTCCGACTCGAGGGGAGACCCAAGGAGAAGAGCTGCCGATTCCAAGGTTCCAGTGCCGATGGTGTGAACCCAGTGTCGAGTGGCAAGCACTAAGGATTTCCCAGAGAGCCCGGTAGTAATAAGGAAAATACAAATCCGGGTACGACCTCCATGTTAGATTCTTATGATTTTTTAGTACTTCCAAAACTCTGTTTATTCGTAGATAGATTCTCACAAAGAGGATCCTTGAGTCTTATATAGGAAAACCAGGGAAGATCCGAGGGAAGGTCGACGACCTTCTAAAAGGAGGCTGAGTCGACATTGTGATTGGGATTGTCTTCTGCACAGTCATCATCGGAGGAAACCTCGGACGAACAATGGGTAGGCGTTCCCATTGTTCTATTCAACAAGGTTTATGGCAACTCCTCGTCTGATCGCACATCGTAGGTGATTTTTACTCCCATGGGTAGTGTGATACCCATGGGGGATCTGAGGAAGTGGTTTCAAATAATTAGCAATGACAGATATTGAAAGAAAAATAGTCTAGTGAACATATAGCATATAGCTGGTAACACCTTCGTTTAGTTTCCTTTTCTGTAAAATAGGGATTGATTTGGAAAAGTTGAATGGAGTCTTAAGTTCTCAACTTCAAACAGCAAGACTAGATTAGTGTTAGATTAGTGATAGACTAGAATAGACTAGAATAGACTAGAATAGACTAGAATAGACTAGAATAGACTAGAATAGACTAGAATAGACTAGAAGTTAAGTCTTAGACTAGATTAAAGTAGTCATGAATGTAGGTGAGCCGATTTCTTTCAGGGTCACTAAAGAACATTAAGAGGTAAAAAGGAGCTAAATGTCATAATCCTCTGACCGTGTGCAATGCTCAAACTCCTAGCCACTAACTCCTTAGGTAAGAATGTAACTCCTTAGGTAAGATGTTTAAATCACATTTATAACTGCTGTAGGAATCCTTGGAAAAATCCTTTCTGCTATTCCATTCTGACATGTCAAGTCTAACTGTTCTAGTTTCCAGCCTTCATATAAATATGCATTTTCCCGCTATGCTTCTTTCTCCGATACTACTCTTTGCAGTTAGTCATATGTCCCAAATCCCTGCTCCAGCTTCTGGCCTTGGTCCGTTTTGTCCACGGCAGAATGGACTAAAGCTTGCAGTGGCAAATTCTCAAAGAACTCTGCAAAAATGTTCAAAATTGCTATGGCTAGTATACTCACCATTTTGCATTTCTGAAAACTTCCACGCCATTATTTGGTGCATCTCTCTCATTCAAAATCAGATCTGCATTCCTCACCGCCATTATTCGATCTTAATTCCACTGTAAAGGTTCTATTCTGAAACTTAGTCTGCCATTGAGGAAACTGTCTTCAGTTTTATTGCCACTGCCTGCACTTATCTGGAGTAGTTAAGTAATCATGTGTCCGTTCTGATTGGACCACATAAATCGTCATGTATCTGTTGTAGCGGATGTGACTCTCGTTTTCGATGTGGAACTTTTGGTTTAACATGTTGCTTTCAAGTAGTTACCAACTAGCTCAGCTAGCACCAACAAGCTTAATACTCGGCGAAGCTCAAGCAACACATAAACTCACTTGACCAAGTGCATGGCTTTGACGTCCATCAATTCGTTTGATGACTCTCCACAGTGCTGGACTCGGATGTTCATACTGTGAATGGTATTTCTTTGTAACATCGAGATCCTGTCTTTCTCTCTGCCAATGTATCGTAGGTATTCTTTCCTTAAGAGTATACCGAACCTTGTACGGCTGGCAAGAGTAACGTTCATTTTTCATAGTTGACCCTCCTCCAATCATTTCTAGGTCAAACATTTCTAGGTCAATCATTTTTAGGCCAATCACTTCCAGGCCAATCACTTCCAGGCCAATCACTTCCAGGCCAATCACTTCCAGGCTATCGCTCAATGACACAATGTAGCCTTCCCGTGAATCAATTGGAAATATTTTAAAGGGTGGCTTTGACGAGAATCAATCTGTCGTGGCAAAGCCATATAACACACTTCCGTCAATAATTCATTCGGTTTGAAATCAATTTCCTTGGGATTCTTGCACTTAAACTCGAAATGGCCTAATGTACCACAGTTGTAACACACGACAGATGATTTTTCTTTCATCTTAGAATGTTTACCTTTTGGTTTAGTAACTCGATTTACCGAAGGTACAGCCTGCTTCCTGATGTAGGCATTAATTTCACAACGAATTATTGTAAAACTGTTCAACTTTCCTCGCATTCCAGTATAATTTTGAAAGGTTAAACCGGTTTTTCTTTTGAATCCTTTTGAAGGCCTTATCACCTGTTTGGTTGTAAAACGCATATTTTTTTTGAAGAATCACTGTTGAGTTATGTTCGAATTCCGTACTTCTGAACTCGTTACCTATTGACTTTAAACAATGTTCTGCTACCAACACATAGCTTTCCCAATTTTCTTCACACAACTTCTGATCTTGAAAATGTTTCCGAATATCTTGTAAAGAAAGTTGCGGCGTATTCAAAGTGTCTATACCAATGAAGTTGTATGTGACGCCCGAATGATATTATTAATCACTTTTTTAAGATAGATAGCAATCAATGCCTTCACCTGAGGTTCAACTTGAACGGGTTTATCTTGTAATAACTCAAACATCTTTTCTGGTCCTTAAACGCATTCACGTTTACTAGTATTTTCAAGAGTCTTCAATAACTCGGCCTCAAGGATAGGCGCTTTCGTGTTGTCATCGAGCTTATAAGGAATTGCCAATTTCGGAGCTTCCAAACCAGGACCCATAAGCTGTTGAGCGCTAAGCAATACGTCTGCATATTTCGGAAGCGAAACGTCTCCTGCATGCACTCACTTCCTTAGGTAAGGAGAAGTAATTAACTCTGACTTTGACTTTGACATGTCACTCTTATAAGTGGATCCTTTTGAGTTCCTTTCAGATGGTGACTAAACGGCACAATCTTAAATGTTCGCACCTTTAGCAACATGCCCCTAGCCTGCACATAGTGCGCGCTGTTGCCACACGCAGCTCTAGCAATGGAGCATTGCCCTAATAAGGCACAATAATTATATGGGAAAGACATACCAAAATGTCTCCCCACTTGCAGATTCACCAGAAAACTTCTCGTATAAAATCTCTACTAGTAAGTAGTTAAGAGATATTGTTACCCCTTTTAGCAAGCGGATGATGAACTGATATTGGGGTAAAGATTGAATTGGCACCTGGTCACGGGTCACAAATTGTAGCTGGGGCCATCGGATATTTTCCTATGTTAGGACAGTGAACTAAGCTGTCAGTCAATATATTGAAGGTATTCCTTAGGTCCTAAATTTATCATGGTATGTATTGAACCTAGACTCCCTAAAAGAACCTAAAGGGAGGAAAACCTCTCTCTTATATACACTGGGTGTATTCAAGCCTGCATATAAGTGAAGCATATGCATGTAGGGGCAGGTAACATTATCGCAGTATCCTGATTGGCGCTCGTTTTCTAGCATCCAGTTTATGCGAAGGTTTGATGGAAATTGGCAACACCAAACTGCGCGGCTTAAATTGGTGAGCATCTGTAAGAGTTGCATCAAACATCAGTACCCCCCGTACCCGTACTTTGTAAATCAACCATTGTGTACAGTCCAGCATGGAATAGTTGGGTGAACTACTCTAGTATGCCTAGAATGAGGTCACATCATGTGAGAACTTCTTTTTGACTTTGGTTCCTGCACGAGTCAATTTGTGTTTACTAGAATGGCTGCAAAATTTCGTACCGCGCACGATCCCTGAAGTATATATAGACGCGATCCCCCCCTCCCCTCTTTTTATTTATGTCGATATTTTTACCATGAGCCTGGTGAATAGGAGAATCTGCATAATGTTGGAAAAGGGCTATACATGATAAATGGTCTTCAGAATCCCCATAAAATTTAAAAAGATGGCAATTTTTCACAGATGATAAATAGTCCAGGAATTTCACTAAGGGGTTATTCACACCAGAAATCCAATACCATGTTTGCTTAAACTCTTCACCTTGTTGAGTTGGTTTCATACACCGCTTGGTATCTCGTTCAAAGAAAATGGTCTGAACCTTTGAACTCTTCATTTCTGCCTCAGTATTGGAAATATCCCGATACCTGGTCGGTAAGATTTTGAAACCTGTCTATATTGGAAGAGATCGATTATATCTTATATCCACTCACACTATCGGAGATTCACACTTAGGGCAGTGTCTCAGATGGTAGCCTCGTCAGTTGTTCGATTCCGTTGCAAGTGATTCCAAGGGGACTTTCAAGTACTCTTCTAAGGTAGTCCAAAGTCATTCCAGTGGTCATTCCGGAATATATTCTAAGGGCTCTTCCAAGAAGTCCCAATCAACCTTAATTAGCAACCAAGGCGGGAATTACAAGGAAAAACGACGAATAGTCTTCAGAATCAGCATAATATTTGCAACTCACAAACGATAAGGACAGATGATCAACAGCCTTCAGAATCAGATTTGAAAAAGTGGGAATTACAATGTTAGACGATGAATACCTCTTCCATACTGTACGGAGATCTTTTCCTATAACATCTCGCTGATCAACCTGGCGCCGCTCCTTCTTGGTCAGTGATGAGTGTCTTGACAACTGTACGACCCAGTAGGAGGCTTCTGGGGTCCTTGCTGAGTTTTCTACGAAAGCCTCCAACTTTAACTTATCAAAGTGTTATGAGAAGCTTCCGGAGATCATGGATTATTTGAATGTGGTGATTCCCTGGGAAATCGATGAGCTTGTCCACTTGGTCAACGAGAGGACTACATCACACTTGCAAATGCATCTATTGATGAGATGATAGATAGCTGTGCACTTGTGATAGAGAAGGATAGAGCCAAAGGGTGTTTTGAGGAAGAAGGGATATCTGAGGAAGGAAGAATGCGCCCTGAGGAACGGTCCAAAATCCCTCACACTAAAAATGAAATATACCAGATTAACGCTTTCCAGGAAAAAACCACCCCATGGTCTTGACGACCCAAATTGATGAACATGGCACTTTGATCATGGCCACGAATTCCAACATCCCGGAGCCAATGCTTCCCAGCACAGCTACTCAAACATCTTCTCCAGCATTCAGGTTACCGCATGGCAAACAATCTTCTGCATGTCCAGGCTCCAGTATGAACTCTCGCAGGCTGAGCGCATAAAGCAGCCTGTGAATGTGGGATTGATTTCAGTACTCACCAAGGTACTTGAAGTGTCCCAAAAAATAAACGTATCAAGCTCCCCAGTTTTGCTGTGGAGGAGTTGAACACCAACCTTGTAAATATAAAGCGAGGCTTCATACCGAGGCCCTGAGGGGAAGTATAAACAAAGCCATCAGCCAAGCTTTCAGCGACGTCCAAAAAGTCCAAAGTTACTATAATACTTCCTTTGCTATATTCCTATTTAACCAAGATAGAGTTGACTCATCACGAAATACCCAAGTCTCGAGCCTTGGCCTCAGCCTCTTGCGCTTTTGCTCTAGCCTACGGATACGACTCACCTCCGCTATATCATGGCGCTCTTTAGCGCAATTTGATTTATTGCTGCAGGATAATATTTGCAAGGTTGGAATTAATGTATTTACATTATTTCTTTTGATATTTTCTTTGTTCTTGATAGTGTCTTCTGAAAAATATTAAGAATGATGAAAATTGCTTTCTGACTGGTCCAGTCTATTGAAATTAACTTTTTACCAAACGTTTGGTGATCTTTGTGAATGTGGACATTTGGGAGTACACAAGAGCTCTAGTTTGATTGGTTGTTGGTGTACTGACTACATGTCCAGTCAAGTCTGCGTCCTCCAAGTTTACGTCTAGGTTCTCCAAGTCTACGTCTGCGTCTTCTCGTTGTCTACTCAGTGTACTAATGTCACGTGTTAGCAAGTCCTAATATGTAATACAGTATTACGCTTAGCCAATAGGGGAGTGACAAGAACCGCCTTATTCAAGACTACAGTGTAGCTAGAAATAGCCCAATAAGGAGTGGATACTCATCGAGGATCTGGTGTATGAGTTATTCTATTTACAGGTTTTGCAGTGTATGGAGGGAAGAAAGTTACGATACGAGGTTGGGAGAACCTATTTGGGTCTTTTTGAGTCTTTGGGTTTGGGGTGTTCATGTAATCAGTGTAGAATATATAGAGTAGATGAATATCTGATGTACGGGTGTTGTATATGGTGTACGGGTGTTCTATATCTGATGTGCGGATGTTTGATATCTGGTGTAGAGGTGTTTGCTTTCTGATGTACGGGTGTTTGACGCTGGTCTTTTCAACCTATGTTTTAGTATATATTGATATACAGGGATATGTAAGTTCTACCTTACAAGACCAAAGAAGTTAGAGGAGGTGCGAGGTGGGTGAAAACTTTTCACCCTTCATCAACCTGCATACAATCACAGGTCTGCATCTAACATATCCACGAAGTACATTGACTCCGTACATCTCAAATACTCGTTGACAGGTCTAAGATTTTGACAAATTTTATTTCTTTCCATTTATCATCGTTCAACCATATCTAATCATGTATACAAAATTACTCACATGTGGCTACAAGACACTACAACGCTGGATTAATCTTTAGATTGTTCCTGTATACAGTCTGAAGAATAGGGAAAGCTCAAAAGGCTCCGGGATGGCTAGCCGGGAGGCTAGAACACTGGAGTTAGAAGATGATTGAAACTACTTACAAAAAAATAAAAAAGCTAGACTGAGTCTAAATTAGACTGTAGACTGAGGTTAGAATAGATGACTACGGCTTGAATGTGAATATGTGAGTATAGTAGTAGTATAGACTTACGTAAGGGTAAGAAGCAGGACCGTGATGAAGTATTCCATTTTGTCGATGGTGGAAGTGAATTTCACGGAGTGTTCAAGATAGCTAAGGAACTTGGATATTCCCGGCAGTACCCGGATGTAAGACGCCTTAATCAGTTTAGAGCAGCTGCAGGGTTGAGCAACTGCAGGGTTGAGCAACTGCAGGGTTTAGTAGCTGCAGGGTTGAGCAACTGCAGAGTTGAATATCTGCAGAGTTGAGTATCTGCAGAGTTGAGTAACTGCAGGGTTGACATACTGCAGGGTTGACATACTGCACAATAACGCCTAAAGACCGGTAGTAAGGAAAGTACGACGCAAGTAGATTCTTTAGTAATGTTCAGTATTTCTAAAACTCTGTTTATTCGTTGATGGATTCTCAAAGGGAAGGGCGATCCCTTTTCTACTTTGTCAGGGTCTATGGCAAATCCGCATTAGATCCCATATCGTAGGTGATTTTTACTCCCATGGGTAGTGTGGTAACCATGGGGGATGTGACAATAGTAGTATTAGTAGTATAACAGTTTTTTACATTCTTGATGTTGAGAATCAAAGCGTGAGAGTGTGCTAAACTGACTTGTTATGAGTTGGCCCTTTGATCTCCTAATTGAGATGTCTCAAGGAAGAATGTGCTGACCTACCCGAAAAGGGTAGTGGGGGTGAAGGTCCACTTCAATATAAAAGGGGGATGTACAGGTTTATAAAACTAATTAGACAAATACATATACCAAGATGCCTCTAGCTACTAGATTTACAAGAGTACTTCTCACGTGACCATGGAAGATGCTAATAAATCTTCCACTCAGTCTGATACTACTAATAGAGTATTTATCTTGATATTCCACCATCTCTGACTCTACACCATGGTTAATCTATGGTGAACCTGAGGTACTGATGTTTGACGCGGAATTGGAAGATTCCTCTTTACATGCATAGTTCCTGTACTCAAACTTGACCTAATGAGAGGCTTCATCTAACTGTATAGTATACTATAGTAATAGAGTAGAATAGTATGCACTAGACTGCTGATTACCATTCCCAAATACTATACTACTATAGAGTCTATGGTTTATAGTAAAATGTATACTAGGTGCCAAATTTGATCTTCAACTGGACGCTAAATCCCTGGCTCTTAAAATGTCAGATAGTGACAAGGACATGGGAAAAGCCGCATCTATTGAGAGCCAGTTTTGCTAAGGAACACTGTGAAATCAAAGTTTATCAAGAGAAGCAGCCGCAAGAGTATCAAGAAAGCCCTTCTATTACACCCTTTTGTGCACTTTTTAGAAAGTATCGATGAATCAGTGATTGGAGAGGAATTCGAGCTGTTGAATTTGCCTAAGCGGGAGAAGAGATTAATCGAGAAAATTGTGGACCTGTTGAGTAGACTTACACTGGTCATGGTGATTGATGAGAATAGATAGGTTGGAATTGACCGATTGGACACAGGGTGCTAGAACGATTTATACTACAACGGCAAGTATTCTTTGGGGCTATTACAATGTAAGAAAATTATATAATAGAAATGCTTGGTTGATAGTAGCATAGTGTATAGTTCGATGGAAATGTGTTTACTGTTAAGCTGCCCAATGCGGTCGCACTACAGTTTGGCGCACAGTTCGGTGCCAGTTCAGCGCACAGTTCGGAGCGCAATCGCACGGTTTGTGTGATGTACGGGTTTATCTAGTGTTAGCTTTGATAACCTTAAGTAATTTTATAGCTCTGTAAATTCTTAGGGATGTACAGGTTTATATACATATAAAGGATCGGGGAAATTCGGGTGTTAGCTGATTTTCTCGGCCCAGTTTTCCACTGTACAATAGGAGGCTACGATCAAATGGCTTAGTAGACCCCCAAAAACTGAGGTCTATGGCAACTCCACATCTGATCGTACATCGTAGGTGATTTTTGCTCCCATCAGTAATGCAGGGGATCTGATGGGTAATATACTAGTTTTTGAGCGTCCTGTACATTAGTTATGATCTAAGTGGGAATCCAGGATTTATATAGATTTTTAGGGTGGGTGTGCATATTGTTAACACTGGTTTAAATCCTGCTACTTTCCATTTATTGACCATTATCATAATCTCTCTACTGTCGTCGTATCTTTTCTATAAAGCTATTCTATCTTCTGTTGAATCTCAGCCTCTCGTACTGCGCGCACTTCCTTCAAAGCTGCATTCTGGTAAAAGTACCTCTGCAAAAACCATTCCATCACAGATATAGGAAGATACCAACGCGCAAAGTGTAACATATTGGCAGCAAATCCTGCATAGAGGTTGAAACCCTGGTAGCGAGGTCTGGTAATCTTATCCACCACCTCCTTGGCATAGGCTTCAGCACTACTAGACCGTGGGCTTCGGCTCATGCCGGATGCAGCCTTTAAACTCTTGTATACATTTTCGCCTCCCCAATAATGCTTGAGCTCTGGATCCTTGACATTATCTGCAATGGCAGTATTCACACCTCCAGTAATCACACTATACACCTTAACATCAAAAGCCTCCATCTCTCCCTTTATGCAAAGGGCATAATGGTCCATTGCTGCCTTGGTGGTGCAATAGGCTGAACTCCACGAGAGAGGCACACGTGTGGCCACCGACGAAGTGAAGACAATTGTACCTTTGGCATTGATTATGAGCTGACTAAAGTACTTGGTCATGTACATGTGACCAAGTACATTGACATCCAAAATCACCTTCAAAAGTTCATCATCTGCAAGCATTGCTGGACCTCCAACGGGACACACGCCTGCATTGTTATAGAGGATATCAAGCTTGCCTCCGGTAATGGAGTCCACCTGCTTTACGGCGTCCTTGATTTGATCCACTTTGGTGATATCACAGCAAATGGACGTGAGGCCTATTTGAGATTCAAGAGGTTTCATATTTTCCATATCGAAATCTGGCGAGATTCCAATCACCTGGTAACCTTTTTTGTGGAGCTGGATAGCCAATTGATATCCGATACCGGTACCTGCGCCGGAAACTAAAGCATACTTTGGCATGATAGGGTATTTGGGAGAGGGATGAAAAATTATGGAGCTGCAATTCTGTACAATTCTTTAAATTTATATTAGACATGTATTCCAGCTTTTATACTTGTAGCGTTGCGGGGTTGCAACTGCAAAGCAAAGACTGCAAGCACATGTACACATGTCAAAAACAGCATGCGAGCACATGCAGGATATCAACGCATTGGCGGGAGAGTGGAGGTTTCGATATTGTTCCAAGGATATTTGGTATAGCTAGGCTAAACTAGGTAATTGTGGGGACTTTGTACTGCAATTTTTGGAAGGCTATGTTTCACATGGTTACATTGCTATTGATTTGGGGGGGCAACATTGGACGCACGCGTCGGATTTACAGGCGTGCTCCTGTATCCACGCGCCATCACCCGCGCCGTCACCCGCACCTTACAGCATGTGCCACCACACACTAAGACTAACAATTCCTGCTAGACCGACCCCTCCCCTAAATAAATGGGCCTGAGCACATCCGTACACCCCTACACCCGTACACCAGCTCTCCTAAGCGGTTTGTCATTAAGTCACGCACAGACTTTACCAACGACCTTACCAACGACCTTACCAACAACCTTACGCGTTTACGTGAATTCTTCTTATCCGGCTATACATACACCCTAAGACACAATACAGTGGGGGAACACCGGTGATTTCACGACGGTCACGTGACCGCTCTTCAGCGTCCGTGCATACGAAAATAAAAGCAGACCCCACGTACACGTAGCTTGAAGTGAGTAAGTGACGCAATTGCCACTTAGGGCTTTTCAAAATGGACAATTCCGTATGCATAAAACCTCTGTATATCTCTGTTTACCAAATTTTTACAAAATCTCCATTTTCTCTATAATATTAAATATTAATAAATAACGTACCCTGGCTGATATATGTGAACATCTCTCCCATATTAAAGCTAAATAAACTACCTGAAGTTATGTTTACGCTCACCATTTACGAGCAGGATTTGTAGAGCATAATTCCGAATCCGCATAAAACATCCGTACATCAATTGTATAATTTCTTGTCATGTGTACAACAAGTGAGAGGGGTTAGATTATTGCTACCATAGGAGATCATACAAATATATGATATGTATTAATAGGAGATGAATAGGGAAATACCATGACATATGGAAGGGATGTCCATAACAGATAACATATAATATGAGATTTAACAGGAGATGGGATATATCCATAAGAGGTACCATAACAGATAGAAGAATGAGAGTTAGAAATTAAGGGATATCTTAACGGGCGGAAGAAGGGGTATCTTAACAGATGGAAGAAGGGGTACCTTAACAGATGGAAGGGATATACCATAGCAAATCTTACTATCGGACCGAACATTGACGTTACCATAGTTACCACTTTTCTGTGGTGCAGTTGATTGAACGGACCCTTCCGTTTATGATATGACTATTTGTTCTCATGTTGACCATTATCTCTTGGAAACCAGAATTTGTTGAGGTGATTTACCACTGTTTTTCCAGTGCGTAGAAGCAAACGAAACGCATTTTGACAAGTGTCTATAAAAATGTCTATCACCATCAAGAATTGGCTCACAAGAGCAGTCTATGAGGTCTAGTCTATTAAAGCTAGCTATTTCAAAAAGCTTGCATCACGGTATTATCAAAAGTGGTGGGCAAACTCGTGTCACATCTCAGATATGGAATCTTTCTCGCTTGTGGGTTTTTAAGACTCAGCATATAGGCAACAAGTGAAGATGCCATGAGATATACCATAACAAATATATAATATGAGATTTAACAGAGGTGATAATAAGAGATATAAAAGGTGAAGAACAAGGTATGGTTGATAGAAGGATAAAACATAGGAGATAGTAGAAAAAAGGGAGTGTATCATAGTCAGATCCCTTTGGGAACACGTCGTCCATCAGAAGTGGAATTGTAATACACTCTGACAAAGCGTGAAGGCAATTCCCCTTTTTCTTAACTTCCGATCGTATCTTGGGAGTTCCTCGTCCGTCTTAATGTCGTAGCGTGGGCACCACTGAAATAATGCGAAATCTCCGTGGTTATCGTTCGATGAATTCAGCAATAGCCAACGCCCGATTGTCTATATAAACCCTGAATTCCCCTATAGTGGGAATCCTTCAGCAAATGAACATAAGTAGCAAAATCTATAAACATAGGAGATATTGCATAAGATGCCATAAGAGATAGATGAACAATTCCGCCGGCAGTTTTCCATGTTGTTCTAAAACCATCATGTAGAATCCAATTGAATGTGACGAATTTCAAGGGATAGTAGAATCCAATTGAATGTGACAAATTTCAAGGGATAGTAGAATCCTGCTTTAATATCGAAGCTGGCAGGGTAACTGTTAACATCTACACTGCCAAAATTACCGATAACACTTTTACTTGTGTCGTTGCAGCAAGATTGGCCAGATCTAAATTGTAAAGAGACACCATTAAGTACTCGAATGAAACATCCACTCAACTCCATGGTATAGTTGGTGGTAGTCATCAGTAGAAGTGCTAGTATAAAGTATCTTACTATGAATGTGTGTTTAAACCCGTACATCCCAAATCTAAGTCACATATGAAACGGCTCCAATAACGTTACCCGGAACGAATTTTTATGTGGTGGGCTTACTTGACGCATATTAAAGACTATTATCGGTTCTCCAAGTGCATCAGGGGTGGTAAACTCAGAATTTTCCCGAAAGGACTTCCGGACAGTGCCAAGGAATACCTCAGGCTTTACTTCAACATTACCCTGACAATTCTAAAGGAAGATCCTTTTAGAGGAACCTCAGGAGAATAGTGGGAGAAACATGTGGCCAGTCTCGGGGCATACCCACTAATCTCCCACCCCCAATTACGAAACCAAGTCCTCTCCCCTACACCCGTGAGTACCCTTCGGTACAAGGGGTTCAAGGAAGAGTTATTCATTGGTGAATTGTTTAAGGAGCAAGAAAACAAAAGTTCTGTCTCTGGAGTTTGTCACGAGCAAGAAAATAACAACCATAGCGGGCGATCGTGACTGGGAACTCTTCTGGCGAAAGCTCAAGACAACCTTGACTCATCCCTGATTCCTGATTATTATCACTTGTTCCACTTAGGAAATGACTTCAGATTATCCACTACTTAGTGCTATGTCATGGGAAGTTGTTGGAGACAATTGAACAAAAGGTCAAGCACATCTATTTCAATTGCACAATTGCCGAAGTCTTTTGGACAACATTTCCCAAACTCCCTCCATCGAGTATCCATTGGTAGCCAAATGAGATTTCCAAAAACTCAATCAATTCTATTATTTCACAAAGACGCTTCTTACACACCGGAAACCTACCAAGAGAAAGATCTCCTTCTCATCTTCCCGCGGCAATGATGCTCCTTCACACACGCTTGCAAATATCAAATAACTTATACCAGATATACCGTAAAAGTAAGAGAGGTATATAGGATGAAAGCCTAGTCCTTCGAGGTTCATGTAATAGTAGATAAATTAGTTAGATAGATACTTTTAGTCTATTTCCACGTAGTTGATGCTCAAGCAAAGGTTCAATTCAATGGACCTTCGCATAAACTGGAACGGTCATCTCATTGGTCTTCAATAAATCTAACAAGTGAGGTTTTCTGTCATCTTATATTCAATTTCTGTGTCTATCTAAGCTAAGAACTCTGTTCCTGTATTCCTTGGAGTATATCGATACTACCATTTCCTTATTAGGGCAGTGCTCTGTAATCATTGTGTGAGCTCAATTAGGGAATACAGTCTTTCGTCTAAGGAAGAATGCTTCAGAGTGCATTATGTGCTCACTCTTGGCCTTTGTCTCTCAACACCTTTGCACTCCCATATTCTATATCGGTGTCTTGTGTGGATCATACATACCCCTGTTTCATCTCCACTATGCCTCTCTGGAACTTGTGACACTTGACCTCTTGCGTCCAAGTCCATGTCTTAACCTTGTACTACAGGTAACCTCACAGTTACCTGCATTCCCAGGTTCATACAGGCCATATGCTCCAACACATTCGCTGATTGATTCCCACTAAAGAGAATCCCGGGTTTATATACAAGCTCGATATATTCGGGCGTCAGTGGAGTTTTCCGAAACCTTTTTCCATTGAATTCCTGAGAATACAATCGGAAGATGCGGAAAAAAGGCATTGTATTCCGGATTTGTCTGTCTATGACAATTCCACTTCTGATCGCACAGCGTAGGTGATTGTTTTCCATGAGTGTGTAGTGCGGGACTCATATTACATGACTGGTCTTTATGTATTACATCTATTACTTACTTATACTACTGACTACTGATAGTACAACTACTCTCTACTGATACTACAACTACTCTCTACTGATACTACAACTACTCTCTACTGATACTACAACTACTCTCTA